>APFE030402430.1:155779-180241 GCA_000404065.3 Pinus taeda
CAGTGGAGTCAAAATATGAGATTTTGGCTTGGTAATCCTGAGGTAGAGCTACAGGATTGGCAGGTAATTGCAGAGGTGCATATCTCATAGCCATATTCACAAGGTTTGGGGGATTCACAGGGACAACTGGGATAAAAGGAACAATGGGTACCACAGGGGTAATAGGTATGGCAGAACTTAGAGTGTTGGTCAAGGGAGTATGTGTGGGGGACGAGGATGTGGGTGGAGGGCTTTGAGATGTGGATGGAGAACTAGGGGAATTAGGGGTGGAACGAAAAAGAACCTTGATTGGAGTGGAGATGGGGTTGAGGTGAACTGTCTCTGGACTTAAGTCAGCAAGATTGTCTGGCCCTTGCTGTTTCTTGATAATTTTGGGGATTATATTAGGATTTTCAAAGACAGTAGGGGGGTTTGGGTCAGGATTTGCCCTAGTGTACCGAAGATTCTTTTTGGGAGCCAGCTTCTGAGTTGGTCTTTTTGGGTTTTTTAGGAAAATTTTGTATAGCAAGGACTGGACAAGATTTTGAAAGGCTCTATGTATCTCCAAATGAGTATAAAGGATACCTGAATCAACTTTTCCTTGAGGCTGTGAGCGTTAGTACAGAAACAGCTTTAAAGGCTTCTTAACTGATATTCAGATTTCAAGTGTAATTTTAGCAGACATACAGTATGATCTAAATCCTGAAGGTCCCCAGCGGAGTCGCCATTTATGTTAACACCCAGGTTGTTCCCTATGACTCCCAAGGGAATACGGCCGGGGTAACCACTAACCAGTCTTTGGATTACAGCTTCTAGCCCAGCTGTAATCAGAGAGGGCTCTCTCTTTAAGGTTTGTCTCTGTTCTATGGAGATTTTAGGCTAGTTATGAAGTTAAGTTTTTGGTTTATGTTTGGTTGGGAGGATGTCTTTCTGAAACTTTAAAGTTGTAGTTCTGCAGGTGAAATTAATCCATTGGGCATTGGAGTCTGTGGCTATTGGTTATTTGAAATCTTGGGTTTGATGCAACTGGAGTTACAGGGCCGTTTAGATATTTCATGAAACAAACTTTAAATTGAGATTATGGAGTGTAAACAACTAGTGAAAAGCAGTTAAGAATTTTTCACTAAGCTGGGATGTGAGAAAAGGGATGTATTCCTCAGGAGCAAACTTGAATTCCTGAAATAATAAATCACTGTGATGATATAGTGTGAAAGGTAGCAATTAAGAATTACACTTTCATTACCATAACTGAAGAAAAGACATTCAAAATAGCTTAGATTGAGTTCAGGGTAATCTGTGATTAAGTCCTGAACTATTCTTTTTCCTTTCTATTAACTGTTTAAACATGGGAAACATGAAAGATATATGACAGATAACAAACACATAACAAAGAGTTACAAGAGAAACTTATTGAGTCATGAGATACGCAGGAATCCTGCAACATTCAGCTAAACACCAGCAAAACATCAAGAGACACAGAGCTTTGGAAATTCCATCATCCTTTGTATTACTTCTCTGAGAATTACAGCAAAAGAGGAGCGTAATAGATATCAACAATATTTTTCATCCAATGTCCAACCCCTGCTAACAAATGCGAGGGGGAATATATAGCAGTCTCATACAAAATATCTCAGGCATTAAGTCATCTGAGAGGGAAAATATCTTCTTTAACTCGTACAGAAATTGCAGATAGAAAGTTATTACAATCTTTAATGAAACATTAAAGGCTCTTAACTCCTGTCAGAACAATTTGACCTTTGGTGCTCACGGAGTCGGTTGAGCGCTTTGTTATAACTGCTGAATGACGTGTTTGTGCAGCTGTGTTTTCTTGTAGCTTCTCGGCCCTGTCACCTGTGACTGCTCGTGCTGTTGTGGTGGCCGTATACTTGTGTTGAGTTGGCTTAGCCCTTTCTGCATACCTGCTGATGTGTGTTTATCTTCCTGTGTATGAAAATTTGAATATTTTCAAAAAGTAATATCATAATTACTGACTTTGGTTTAACAGTAATTGTATCAAATTTTCCCATACATCCGGTGTAGGCAATTGATGCTTCAAAATTGACCCCATGGTCTCATCTGCCTCTGTGTATTTGTAGAAATGGGGAGGCTCATCAAACAAGTGTGTGATTTCATTCATGATAAAAAATAGACTTTCTACCCTGTTGAAGAGGGTTTGCCTTGTTACTGGTCCTGTTGCTGATGAACTTGTTGCCTCTGAGATTTGATTTCCTGCAAAAGTGTTCACTCTCTTAGCATATTTCTCATGTGAGAGCAACTTTCTTGATGGCTCCAGCAGGCTAGGCAGACCCCTGTTTTGCAATGCCATGAACCTGTTCTGGAATTTGTTGATGTCTGCTTGCATATCCTGGGTTCTTCTTTCCAGGGTCTGAATCAGGTTTCTCAATGTCAGGACCCTTTTTATCAGTGAGATGGTCTCTGTCCTGTTTCCAATTCCCATTTTGATGAGCTGGGAGCTTGTTCTGTAGTTTAGCACATTTATCATTCTAGTGGCAATCTCAGGCATACTGCCTAGAGATGCCCTTGCTCGTTGTATCTCTCTATGTGCTTTTCCAATGAGCGTTATTTGCTCATGGATGGCCTCAATATACTCCCACTGATCTGTGATAGACTGGCCAATATTGCCCCATACGACCCTTTTGAGCTCAGATGTGACCTTGTCTAGTGTGAGCTCTTTTTCTAGCTCAGTTATCCTTTTCTTGAGGGCCTTTACCTCCCTCTCTCTTTCAGCCACATTTTGCTTGGACTTGTCATATTTTTCATTGATTTTTGCCAGACTGTCCTTGGCTTGATTTAGCTCAGACATCTGAGACTCCAAGACTTGTATTTCATTTCTCAGCTTTTGCATATCAAGGCTTTCAGCCTGCTCTGTTGTTGGTGCTGAGGTGGATGGAGCTGCCTGTTGTTCCTGTTGGCTGGGAGGGGCAGTGGTTTGAGGGATTTCCTCAAGATTTATTGTTTGTGGAGGAGGTTGTGAGGTTTGCCCTGCCTCCTTTTGCTGTAATGCTGCTTGCAGGGTAGCCTCTGATTCTTGCAGCTTTTCTTGAGTGTGGATGAGCTCTTTGTACAATGTCATGAGCATAGTAGCTGCATCCTTCTCTTGCCTGAGCTGGGCAACCTCTTCTGTTTGGGGATGAAGAGTTGCTGGGATTTTTAACATGTTTCTCAATGCTGCCATATCAGCATCCCTCAGCTTCAGGATTTCTTACACTGCCTTAACATCTTTAGGATCATGCCCAAGCTCTATTATAATTTCCTCCAGTGCTTTGATCCTATCGTCCTTACCTTGAGAGGAAGCCCTTTCCAGCTCAAGCTGTGCAACGGTGTTATTTAGGCTATTTTGCAGACTATAGTTCACTAGGGTTTTATCTGCCAATGTGGCATAGACCATCTCACCCGTTTGTTTGTGCAACTCTATTTGATCCATTGGGTGGATGTCTTTGGACAGGACCTCCAGGTTGGTCCTGATATAATCTGCAGCTGACTGTGGTTGCTGCACTGTTGGTGTAAAATGGCTCATGATCATTTTCCTTCATGTGCATCATATGCAGACATGAGCCTTTGCTGGTTCGTAGGGGCCATTTTCAATAGGTGATTATAAAGTTGCAGCTTTAATGGTTCATTTCTGCTTTTGATGTCCTTAAACTGCTGCTTAATGCTTTTCTCACCTTCCCTCCTTTGCCCTGAGGAGCTAACTTCTCCTACTGCTGCCCTGTCTTGCTCTTGTTGGAAGGAGCTGGCTGAGGCCTCCATGCTGGGCAGGCCTGTACCTGAAGTCTGCCCCATTGGCATTTCCTCTTCAGAGAAAGGATTTAGTCTTTGCCTCTTCTCCCCTTGGGTTGGTGATGCAGTAAGGGGAGTCTCTCTGTCTCTTTTTCTATTCACATCCTCCCTTTGAGGGGTTTGGAGGACGGAGGAGTCAATCCTTGAATCTTGTCTGGGGGGTGCCATTTGTGCTGGCTGCTGCTGGGTGGCCATTGGGGCCTCTGCTGTCTATTCCCCCTGTACCTGTTGCTCTTTTTGCTACTGTACCTGTTGGGGTGGCTACACCTGTCCCTACTATGCCTGTTGCCCTTCCATGTCCTTCTCCTTGCCTTTGCTCTGAGCTTGGCTTGTGGTTTGGACTGCCTCTTGATGTGTTGTAGATGATGAGGCAGCTGCTCCTGCTTGAGGCTTTGGCAGAGCGAATACCTGTGGAGGAGATTCCAAGTCAGCCATTTTTAGAAGATGCCTTCTAGCTCTTTCATTCAATTCTTCTTGTGTGACCGGTTCCTCCAGTGTGCCCCTTTTCCATTTTGGCTGGTTGGCAAATTTTTCAATGTGGGGCAAACTCACATGGTCATAGCCAGAGAGCTTATATTTTAGCCTTCTGAGTGATATGGAATGATTAGGGTCATAGGGTTTCCATAGGAAGCTGGTTTTTCAGGCCCAGGCATTCTAGTTTTCTATCAGCTTCTTTCCAGCCTTCCCTTTTGTTCAAGACAAGGTGGCCCAATCGATTTTTCACCTTTAGCTGCGCCTTCTTGCCCTTGCCTGCAAAGTGTACCATATCAGCATTCCCAAATTGCCTGAAATATTCAAGGGCAAATAGTCTCATAGGCACATACTTGGGCAATTTGTATGAGCATAATTCACACCCATATATTCTGATTACGGTGTAGTGTTGGTAAAAGTACCAATCCCCTATGCTGTACACCTTGGATAGCTGCAGGATCCTCTGCATCTCATCAATCAGTCTTGGAGGAGGCGAGCTTAGGAATAAAGACATGGCTGGGTGGATGAAGAGGTCTATGAACTCATAGTAGGTATATGGAGAGTAGGTGTTGTTATGAAATACTGATGTCCAGTACACTACTGACCTTGGATTGCCTTCTGCATCTGTTCTCCTAACAACGAAGGAGAACTTCTCATGTTGATAATATAGAATAAGGTGGTTGATGTAGGAGGTGTATCTGAACACCTTCTCTCTTGACAGGTTCAAGAACTGCTCATGCATCTTATCTGAAATATATGTGGCATAATCATAGTAGATTGGACTCTTGCCAGGGGAGAACAAAGTCATCATTACTAGTACAATTTCATCAATAAATTGAAGTGATTTGTACCCCAAGATGGAACTGATCATGTATGCAAGATCTATACCTAGTTGATTGAGGTAGCCATCAAAAATAGGAGGGTACAGCACAGTGTCAGAGTTTGTAATGAACAATTGGTTGAGCTTTAGGATTTGTGCATTTGTTAGCATCTTAGCTCCTTGGTTGATCAAATCCAATAGAGACAAGGGGACCAATTTCTTCTGGGTCTTGAACTGCAGCATCTCTCTAATGGCCTCAGGGGTTATGTAGAATACCACTGAGCTTGAAGGGTCAAGCACAGCTCTTTGCATGGGGTCATAGCAGACAGCACACAGATGAATCAGGTCAGGGAATTGGTTGACCTGAGGGAGCCTGAAAATTGGGAGGAAGGAATCCCAAATGCCTAGTATGTCTGTCCCATCCTTATGTTTTGCCTTAAGCTCATTTAGCAGGTGGAGGTGGAACTTGCTTTTTGATGAGGAGTCCTCTGAGATTTGGTAGTCCAGGTCTGCCAAATCCTGCCACTCCCGCTCTCTCTGAGGGGAATTCAAAGGGGCAATATTGAGGGCAATTGGTGCAACTGGAGTCTCCATAGTTACTTAGATTGTGTTTTGCAAATGGACTGTTGTTTCTTAGACTGGGCAATAGTAAAGAGCACTGACTGAGTAAAGAGGTGAATTTGAAAAATGAAGGGTAACAGGGCAAGTTTACAGTAATTGAAATACTGTTTCAGTTACTTGAGAAGGAAAATATTAGTCTTTAAAAGACCTTTCTCAACAATTGAGTGCAAGTTCCGGGTTTTAGTTCACGACTGCGTGAACGAAAAATGCGGGTTTTCAATGAAAGTTCAGTCCAAAAGGCTCGGCTGATGAATTTCAACCGTTAACTTTTCAAGAGGGAGCTGGGTGCAGGTAATTTTCTAGTGAATTATGCGTTTTCTATGCTCTAAGTGAGTTTTTGTTATTTACAGAGAAAAACCAGGTTTGGAGAAGACTCGAATGGAGAAATACCTGGTAAATCGATTGGTCGGGTCACCAATGCAGGTGGGTAGGTGCACGGAGGTCTCCTGGTCGATTCTGAGCAAGTTGGTGAAAAATGGTCGTAAAACACATGCAGAGAGCGAAACAATAGTTTTTTCCAAAAGTGCAAAAAGAACGCGAATTTTGGCAAAATATGGCTTTTTTGGGTCATTCGCGCCTTTTTTGGCTGATGTCACCAGGTGGGTCAGGGTCGGATGACGTCATCAGGTGACGTGGCGGCCCATGACTGGTCCATGGGGACGGTGAGGTGGCAGACAGGTGGAGCGATGGTGGATAGGGCGCGCGGTCGTGGCGCTGACGCAGGCAGTGAGGGGGCGCTGACGTCGGCAGACAGGTGGTGCAATATCGGGCAGCCTCTGTTACGGAAAGGAATCTGTCAGAGGGGGCTCCAATGGAACTTGGAGGCGACGCGTGGACCCGGCCTGACATCAGCGACTGACAGATATCGGATGATATCGTCCGGACGTCGGGGCTGGTCCGATATCAGCGTCAACCGTCGGATAAAAAGGGGTCGATCGGACGGTCATCGGGCCATTAACTTGCACGGGTGATACGATCATCGGGAGGGGATTAAAATAATATATTCCATGGTATTTGCGCCCGGCGGGACCCTTAGGAAATTTTAATGTATTTTCAATGGTTTGTAATGTATTTTTACAACGGTCGATAAGGCTCCGAAACTTTAGAAAAATGGGTTTTTGATGCATTTCTTTTGCAAAGTCGCATATGCCTCGGAACTTTGGATAAATGGTTTTTTTCGCATATAAAGCTCACAAAGGCCTCCAAACTTAGGATAAGGCAAACAAAATGGGTTTTCAGGGTAACTTTGCCTTTTGGGTGGGTTAAAGGGGTGCAAAGGGTTTTTCCAAGGTTTTTAGGGCAAAATGAAGGGTTGGCTAGGTAGAATGAGTTTCTGATGGAGACAAAAAGGTAAGGCTTGGGTTCTTGAGCTAACCAGGTGTTAATTCAATTCCCTAGTAGTGAATCATATGGCTATAATGCCAAGAAGGGGGTATTTATACAATGCCTAGGATTTATACACCATGGTGTTATAATAGTAGGGAAAGGGAAGCATAGGGAGCTAGATAATAAAAAATTAGAGGTTAATATGGAGGGAGAGGGTGAATGAAGAGTGATGTTACTAAGTTTTCTTGAAAACAACTTAGTTTAAAGAGTAGATCAAAATGAAAAGAACTTTACACAAGAAATGTGGCTTCTAAAGGCATAAGGATCAACATAAAACCTTGAATTCTTTCATAATCACAACTGGTGAAGGGATGTTAGTAATGAGTGATAAATAAAGAGAAAAGGGAAGTTAGAAATGCTCCCTTGTGTTCTTTTCCTTATATTTGATTAGCAAAATGCAGCTTGGAAGGAACACCACTTCTGCAACCCCATCTACCTACCCAACTATTTAGCCTAGCATTTTTTGTTTCTTCTTGGAGGGTGCACTTGGACTTGGAGACCCTTTATGTGCCTTTTCTCTTCCATTGGATTTTTCCTTTGATTTCCTATCTAGAACTACCCTTATTTCTTCCAAGGTCCCAGATTAAGCAGTTGGGAACCTTAGTTTCTCTGCCTAACAACTGATCTGCCAAGATTAAACAATTTGGACAGATTTCTTTCTCTATTCTACAACAGAAAATTGAAACATGGCATGATCCAGATTAGACTGTTGGACCACCCATCACAACTTTAATAGACATGAAGGCATGTACACACCTTGTTTTTCCTTGAAAATATGGGAGCTTTGTACCAGCAAAGCAGAGCATATTTGGCATTTGAATTTGCCAATCATGAAATATGAAACCTATTGGTATAGGTATCCAACACAAACAACCCAACTAGAATTTTCTGCATCCAAATGGCCTCACATGTTGCCTAACTGGCAGCCATGTATTTAGCCTTTGCTGAGCTAAGTGCAACTGACCTCTGTTTCCTATTGTACTAAGAAACTGCAACTGAACCAAGGTTGAAAATTCCTCCTGAAGTGCTCTTCCGATTTGATGGACTCTCTACCCAATCTGCATCTGTGAATCCCTGAAGCTTCACTCCCTCTATTTGTATGTAACATAATCCATACTGAGATGTGCCTCTGAGGTATCCCAGCACATGATTTGCTGCCTTCCAAAATAGCTTGGTAGGATGAACCATTGCTTGACTCTGTTGGTTCATCGCAAAGCACAAATATGGTCGTGTTTTCACTAAATGCATCAGTGAACCACAAGCTGCCGATACACAGTAGCAGCTACTACCTCACATGAAGTAGCATCCTCCTTCCTTCAGCTACCTGCTAGAGGAGTCTCTGTGGTCTTGCACTTCTCCATGTGGAATCTCCTGATTATCTCATTGGCATCCTTGCCTTGAGACACAAACACTTCCCCATCTTTCTACCACACTTCCATGCCTAGAAAGTAGTGCATGAAACCCATGTCTTTCATCTCAAAATCTCTTGCAAGGTCCTCCTTGCAAGACTTGATCAACTGATCATCAGCTATTAATATTAGATCATCAACATAAAGAACAATGATCAATGGCTTACCTTCTACCATGATGTGGTATAGATTCGCATCCACTTCACTCTTTGTGAAGCCCAACCCAGTGAAATAGATGTTGATCCTGGTGTACCAAGCATGAGGTGCTTGCTTCAGCCTACACAAAGCTCTCTTGAGTCAGAACACATGTGACTCATGATCGAAGATCTCAAAACCTTCTGGCTGTTATATGTACACCTCTTCCTCAATCTTGCCATTGAGGAATGCAGTCTTCACATCCATCTGATGGATCTTCCAACCCATCTATGCTGATAGTGCCAACATCGATCTAATAGATGAGTACCTTGCTACATGAGCAAAAGTCTCATCATAGTCAATCCCCTCTACCTAGGAGAAACCATGAGCAACAAACCTTGCCTTATGTTTCTCCACACTACCATCAGTTGCTTGCTTTACACTGTAAAGCCATCGAGAACTCACCACTGACTTGTTCTCTGCTCTTGGAACAACATCCCAAACACTTTTTCGAACTATGGATTCATGCTCCTCCACCATAGCATCAACCTAGACTAGCTACTGTACCGCTCAGGTGACCTCCTCTGTCTGTGCTAAGAAGATGGCTATCCCACATTCTCTCTCGCATCCATAAACAATTTGTCAGCTTCCCTTCAGCGTTTCCACCCATATCTAGAAGACTCTCCATGAGTGGATGTCTCCACTCCTGGATCCTCAGCATGCGACTGCTCTACATCAGTCATAGGCTCCTCCTTCTTAGGAACCAAAGTTCCTCCTCTGCATGAAAGTTGAGCTCCCTCTCAAGGGAAACTCGCATGGCCTTCTTCTTGTCGAACTTTAGATCTTTGCATACCACTATCCTCTGACTAGTAGGCAAGAACACCCGATAGTTGTGGGGTGTATCAGTGTACCCCACAAGTATCCCCAACTTAGTTGTTGGCTCTAGCTTCTTCCAGGCATCCTTGGTCACATGGAAAAATATCGATGAGCCAAAGATCCTAAAGTGATTCACATCTAGTCTCTTCTTGGAGAAAGTCTCCTCTAGTTTCTTCATCCCCAGTATGCGATGTGGGCTTCTATTCTGTAAGTATACCATTGCATTGCATGCCTCAGCCCACAAATGAAGTGGTAGGCCTTGGTCATGCAGCATCGCCTGAGCTAGTCCCACAATCTTTCTATTCCTCCTTTCAACTACCCCATTCTGTTGTGGGTTATGGGGTGCCATCAACTCCCGTTTAATTCCTTCTGCTACACAAAAGTCCTTAAACTCTTGAGAGACATACTCTCCACCATTTTCGCTTCGCAAGGCCCTTATCTTCTTTCCAGATTCTTTCTCAACTAAGGCTTTTAAATCATAAAACCTTGAGAAGGTTTGATCCTTCTTCTGCATGAAATAGATCCAGCATATATGAGAAAAATCATCAATGAAAATAACATAGTACCTTTGTTTAGCGGTGGAGGCTATCGAGAATGGTCCACACACATCTGTATGAACTCACTCCAAGATTGATTTAGCTCAACTGTCTTGATCCTGAAAGTAAGATTGTTCATACTTACCCAACGTACAACCTTTGCGTGTCTCCACTTGCTCAAGTTTACCCTTGGGAACTCAAGTAGAAATTTGTTGCATGATCTTCAAGGCCCCATGGTGCAAGTGGCCCAATATTCTATGCCATAGCTCGCCAATATCTTGGCTTTGCACCAACTCTACTTTGGAACTTAATGCAACACAGTCATCTACCTCTAGCCTGTAGAGATTATTTACTCGAATCCCAATCCTCTTGGTTTGTCCAATGTCGATGTGTCTTAGGAATGCCTTTCCTTTACTAAAGACTACATCATAGCCTTTGTCTTCCAACATTGTGAGAGATACCAAGTTCTTCTTCAGTCCATGCACACTTTACATCAGTCAGGGTGAGAGGAGATCCATGCTCCCTCTGAAACACAACCGTGCCTTCACCTAAAACACGGTACTTTCCATCATCACCCATCTCTATGCACATCTAGAGGTCCTTCTCCTCCAAGGTACTGAATAAACTCTTGTCGCCAGTCATGTGGAAAGAGGCTCCAATTTCCAGGTACCAAACACCACCCGCCATCGATGAAACCATGCATCTGATGAGCGTGAAATCCAATTCGAATTGTGAGGCTAGTGCCTCACCATATGATCCTTTCGAGGATCCCTTCTTGGATTTCTTCTATGGAAAATTTGTTGCATAATGACCCACCTCATGACAATTAAAGCATCACACTTTAGATTTGTCAATCTTCTTCCCACCATGGGAAGAACTTGATTTGGAATGGGAAGCCTTCCATTTCCCTTTCCTCACCTTACTTGCTAAGGCTAGATTTTCTTCATCATCATGCTTTGATGAAGAACCATCTTTGGTGCTTCTACTGATCTCTTCTTGCATCATATCTAACCACAGTCGTTCCCAATCTGGTAGTTTCTCTCTCCCATTTACTAAGTCTTGGCAGCTATGCCAGCTCTTAGGAAGACCGAGGAGAGCAAGACTCACCATGTCATCATCAACTGTCGTGATTCCTACACTTCCAAGCTCATCCCTGTAGGTGGTGTGCTTGTTCAAATATTTAAAGATTGTGTTGCCCTTTTCACACTTGATTTTATGAAGCTTATCTTTCAACACCAGCTTCCTCTTATCATTGTTGTTATGACATAGATCCTTCAATGTTTTCCACATTGAAAACAGTGTCTCCTTCCCATGGATACTCAAGAAAATATGGTCTCGAACTCCCTCCAGAAGAATCCTCCTCGCTCTAGCCACACATTTCTTTCATTCTGCCACTTCTTGGGCATTAGCAGCTACTAGCTTGGGGACTTCTTGATCAATGAATTCCTTCAACCCGTTGTCCTCTAATACCACTTCCATGCGATCCTTCTAGGCTATATAATTTGAGCTCCCATTCAGGGCATACTCGAGTCTCAAACCATTGAATGCCATTGGTGAAATTTGAGATGTGATAAGAATTTGATTTCTATAATCAAGAACTTCAAACTTCGAACTTCTCCCTTCTTTGTATATTGTTCTCCACTTTGATCACCTGATAATGCAATATACTAAAGCAAAATAATTTATCTACTTCTACAAACAAACTTGCGGAAGCTTAATCGATTTTGAGAAAGATCAAATAGAACACATAAAACAGATGAAGAAGAAACAATCACACATGAACACAAAAGAATATTCTAGGGAGATCCTCAACTAAAAACCCTGCTATTTGTATTATCATACAAGTGGAAATATCTCAAGATTAAACAAAGCTTTAGCTCTCAAGCTATCTAGCTCTCAGTACAATCCCTCACTGCTGCTCATAGACAGAATAGACAACACATATGCCTTCCTTTAGTCCTCCAAGCCTCCTACTTCCTTGCACACTTTCTCCTGGGTCCTCAAGCTTCCACTTGTGTGTAATTACCTCATGTGCTGCTCACCAAACTTAGAAATAACTGCACAATCCTCAAGGAAAGAATTCCTTCTGCATGCAAGAGATATCCTCAAGGTAATATTCCTGCAACTAATAGTACACTGTCCCATCCTTTGGTCTCAACTGGGTTTCTATTTGAACTGGCATGTATGAGTTATTTATGAGAGAATATTTAGTTATCTGAAGTACACTAGTTGCATGCATGCATGCATTGACTAACTGAACTCACAATCAGTTCCACAAACTATTGGAAGTAATCTAACTGGACTTAACTAAGTTAACTAAGCTAACTAATTGCAACTCGAAGTACAACTCATCCTGATCTCCTTAATTAAGGGATAACTTCTTCAATCAAAGGGATAACTGTTGCATGTCTTCACATAGACTTGATGTTTGATTTTCTCTAACTAATTAACTCAAGATGAATTAATTAATTATTTTACAAACAGATACTGAGCTCAAATTCGAATTTTAATTCAAAATTTTAATTTAGGGACTAATTAAAATTGAAATGTATCCCAAAATGCTATTTTTATCATTCTATATTTAGCATTTCTTGTTGCTATTTTCAACACTTCAGTGTATATCCACTGAGGTATGCAATTTACCATATTATGATGGCTTAGAAGATGTAAATTTGTTTCTTGATAAATTTCAAAGGGATGTACTAGAGGAGCATCGGTTCCAGGCATTGGACATTGCACTGAGAGCTATGCCTGCCAAATGGTGGGGTACACATAAGAATAGTTTTGTAGGAAGGAGTACTGAAGGATGATGAAGTTGCGATTTGGCTACGCAAATACCCGCATTACAAAAAAGTATATAGGGAAGGATGCTCCGCATGAGAATCTAGCTCGTTGGATGAAAGCTTGGGGAGAAGAACCACAACTTGAATGGGTACATATATTTTTCCATACATTGGATACTGTTTCAATGAATTAGTACTTAGAAACAAAGTTGCACCATGGAACCACAGAGTGGGACATTCTGAAGGAAAGCTTCCTACTAACATTTATTTTTGAGGATAGATTAAAATGTATTGATGAAGCATTACAGGAAATCAAGGCTGCGATATTTAGAATGCTTGTAGATCCTATCACATGGGTACAACCTAACTGGAATACACAACTATCAATATCAATATCAATATCAATATCAATATCAATATCAATATCAATATCAATATCAATATCCCTGAGTCATAGGGACAACGTGAAGTCACTGGGCCTAAGGTAGAGGTTCTTGACATATCAAAAACATTGAAGGCTAGGCAAGTGAACATTGGGTTAGAATCACAACCGAAGTTCCTAAATATAGGTGACTACTGGGGTGAGGACACAGTTGACAAGGTTGTGAAGTTATTGTAGGAATATCAGGAGTTGTACCCAACAAAGTTATCTGATATAAAGGGGATAGTAGGTGACCTGGGTGTTATGAAGATCAATCTAAAGCCATATGTGAAGCCGGTAAAGTAGCGCCCATACCAATTGAATCCTAAATACAAATAAAAGGTGCGTGAAGAATTGGATAAGATGATCGCAGCAGGAATTATTAAGCCTATAGAAGAATCGGACTAGGTTAGCCCTATGGTGGTTCAAGAGAAGAAGAAAAAGGGAAAAATCAGGATCTACATAGGTTTAAGGAAGTTGAATGACGCTTGTGTACATGATCCATTCCCTACATTGTTCACAGATGAAGTCTTGGAGAATGTTGGTAGTCAAAAAGCATACTCTTTTACAGATGGATTCTCAAGATATCACCAAATCAAGATCGCACCAGAAGATCGGGGTAAGAATACCTTTGCCACATAATGGGGCTATTTTCATTATACAATTATGACCTTTGGACTTAAGAATTCCCCTGCAATCTTTTCTAGGGTGGTAGTTGCAGCCTTTAAGGAATTTATTCACAAGTTTTTTGGAGGTCTATGTTGATGATTGGATGGTGTTTGGATTATTTAAAAAGCATTTTACAAGTCTTCGCCTAATGCTGGATACTTGTAGGAAGTATCAAATCTCCCTAAGTTTGAAGAAGTGTATATTTTGTGTACCATATGGGATACTTTTGGGCTACGTTTTTTGTAAGCAAGGGTTGATGGTGGACCCTGCTAAAATTGCAGTGATTATCACTTTGGAGCCTCTGAGGAATGTAAAATAGTTGCACACTACACTGGGCCATACAGGATAATATAGAAAGTTCATCAAGGCATATGCACTTATCACAGTGCCCATGGGAAAATTATTGAAGAAGGATGCGACATTTTGTTGGGATGATGATTTCCATAGAAGCTTAGATGTTTTGAAGGAAAATATGGTTACAACACCTATTCTAGTGTTCCCCAATTGGAAGAAATAATTCCATGTACATGTGGATGCATCCTGCATAACATTAGGAGCAATGTTAACCCAACCAGGCACAGGATATATCGACCATTCAGTTACATTTGCAAGTACAAAACTGTCTAAGGCTCAATAAGTTCAGACATTATCTGTTGGGTGTGCCCTTCAAAATGCATACAGACCATTCAACTTTGAAGTACTTGGTCAACAAGCCTGTGTTGGGGGGGGAATTTGTAGGTGGTTACTGCTATTTCAGGAGTATGATTTTGAAGTAATTGTGAAGCTAGGAAGATTAAATGCTGGACCCAATCACCTTTCACAAATTGAGAATGGTGAATAGCCTACCAGTCTTGATGAAGGATTGCTTGATGCACATCTCTTTGCTATGCACGTTGTAGATGAACATTTTGTGGATATCATCCAATTCCTGTCTATAGGTGTAGCCCCTAAAGGATATACGACACAACAGAAGAAGAAATTAGTGGTCAGGGCTACGGATTTTTTCGTAATTGCAAGGCATCTGTATAAAATGGGATCGGATGAATTTCTGTGTAGATATGTACCAAATTATGAAAGACAAAGTATCCTCGCTAAAGCACATGGAGGAGTTGTTCGAGGACATTATGAAGGAAGAGTGACTACGGAGAAGATCCTGCACGTTGGGTTGTAGTGGCCAACTGTGCACAAAGATTCCAAGGAGCATTGTAGGACATGCATTGTTTGTTAGAGGACCAAGAAACCATCACGAAGGGATGAATTTCCTCTAAACCCACAGATCTTGTTACAAGCGTTCAATAAATGGGAAATAGATTTTGTAGGACCTATTCAGCCACCAGGAAAGAAGATAGGAGCATGCTACATCATCACAACAACAGAATACTTGACCAGGTGGGCTAAGGCGAAGCCCATGAAAGATTGCAGTGCAGCCACAACTGTGAAGTTTATATTTGAGTACATTCTATCTAGGTTTGGCTATCCTAAGATTTTAATGAGCAACAAGGGTTCGCATTTCCTAAATGAAATGATTGCTACTTTGCTTGAAGAATTCCATATGTACCATCATAAAAGCATGCTATAACATCCTTAAGAAAATGGAACAGTTGAAGCTTTAAATAAGATCTAGGAGAATGCTTTGATGAAGATATGTAATTCAAATAAGAATGATTTGGATGTGTGCATACCAGTTTTTCTTTGGGCATATAGAACTACCTATAAGAAGTTGACTAGACAGACACCATTTAGGATGGTTTATGGAAAAGAAGCGATGATACCAATGGAATACATAGTGCCTAGCTTGAGGATAGTTGCAGTCACAGAGATAGAAGATCAAGATATAATGGAAGAATGCCTCGTGCAAATACTTGAGTTAGAAGAAGATCGCTTCTTGATAGGATGTCATCAGCAAGTGCAGAAGGCTAGAGAAAATTCATGGCATGATTGCCACATTAAGCAACACACCTTTAAAAATGGATATTTAGTGCTGATGTATGATAGCAAGTTTACTAATTTTCCAAGGAAGTTTCAAATGCATTGGTTAAGACCATACATAGTCAAGGAACTTTCAGATGCATTATCAAGGTTTCTCAACATGTTATATGTTCCGCATTTCAGCCGCAACATAATTAACAACATCTGTGTGTGTCAATTGTTGGTGTTAGTTCATGATGGTTACCTGTGACTAGGAGGCCCCGTTCCAATTGACAAGATGTTGGTCCACATAATAACCGCTCTACCTTATCAGGGTGCGAACCCCACATACACTTTTGTGGGGAAGTTGCAAGAGAAGAAGCTCGTCGATTAGATGAAGAGTGACTTCAGGTTGGTGAAGAATTTGTGAGGCTATGCCATTAGCTCTATCTCAGAAGGGGTTGTGCAGTTTGCTGCACAAATTTTGGCAGATTTTGGCAGGGAGGATAATGTGAAAGTGTCATGCCCATGAAGCGCTGACACCAATGGTATCTTTAGCTACATAGTGCAACCAAGGTGTCAAATTCAATTGGGAAAAGTACCTTCGTCACGAGTTCCTAGAGGATTGTTGTGAAGCCCAGGAGGATGGAAAGGTGTTTCACTACGCGTGGTTATTGCTATTGATCACTTTGGTAGCCTGGAGGATGCCTGAGGATAGCCAATTCCCAATACCGGATCCAGAATTGTACGAGGCTGCAAAATTTACCTTGATGTGGGTGATGAAGGATCTCGACTGTATTATTGAAACCAAAATGTTCTAGGTATTGTTCGAGTTAGAGTTGCGGATGGTGATCAAACAACGACCGTGGTTTTCACCCATCCTACATGGCAGTACAAAAATATCGTAGATTTCAAAGCAGATTTTCATAATTTGTCCATATGCATGAAGAAGGATGTCACAGGAACATGACACAAGTTGCCATATTTATTCGTGGAGGATGAAATTATGGGGGTCATTGGGCTCACCCCATCTGGAAAAGTTGTAGGAACAAGTAACATTGCAGAAGGAGATACGAGGAAAACAACAGTTCCAATAGCGGCCAAGAAAGATAAATAAAAAGAAGCACATAAGGCTTCTACGAAAGAAAAATAAGCACAGAAAGCTTCTAAAAACGAAAAGGTTGTGCAAAAGGAAAAGGCTTCTATAAAAGAGAAGGAAGCCCAGAAGGAAAAAGTTGTGCAAGCAGCAACATCATAGATCACCATTGACCTCGAGGAATGTGGGACAAAATGCACTGATGTTGATCTTGAAACCGCAGATGAAGAGGAAGGGGGTGCAAACCCCTACCTCAGATCAGAGGACTTAGTGTCCCCCTTCAGGATCAAGAATAGGCAA
This sequence comes from Pinus taeda, assembly GCA_000404065.3. NCBI lineage: Eukaryota > Viridiplantae > Streptophyta > Pinopsida > Pinales > Pinaceae > Pinus > Pinus taeda. The sequence goes on from APFE030402430.1 coordinate 172,991, forward strand.
AAGTGTAGTTTGACGGGGCCACACAAGAAGCAGAAATCTGAAAAAATTGCGGGTACTAAACCATTGGCCCTCATAGAGGGGGATCTTGATGAAATCGACAATGTTGTCTGCTTCGCTATAGAAAATATATGGGGGTACATCGAGGACTAGTACAAGCAGGTACTCGACGAAGTGCAACAGCGCCTAAAATAATTACAGGTCCAAATAGGAGTTATCTAGGTGAGCGTGGTGCAAGCGAGCGTGGATCAAGTGAGCATGCCAAAATTTAGTACCATTGCATAAATCACATCAGAGCTCTACGCATTGCAACTAACAGGGGGCTCTCTCTAGTTTTGAGACAGTCAAAGAACATGAGCGTGTGTAGTAATGGAAAATTCTAAGTATCAACCTTGCAGCACTGTTGATCCAAACCTTGCATGAGTTACACCAAGGAGTTTCAGATGAGCTCCACATCTGGGAGAAACGATCATGGTTGATTATTGACAAGGTAAAAATTAAAATTCAACAGGTTTTTGCAGAGAAAGTGTAGGCATTGCAAGCCCATGATGAGGTGATGCAATACAATCAACAACTAGAGGAAGCCCTTACCCAAGTATGCAGTGAGCTCCTTGAGCCCCAAATTCCAGCCGAGGTGACCTCAGGAGAGAAAATTCACAAGTTAGCTATTGCGGTGAAGGAATCCAAGGAGGAAATTGGAAAGTTACAGTTTGAGCTATAGTTTCATATTTCTGAGCTTCAACTTAAGCTGTAGCCAACCACACCTCCGGAGTTCAGAGAGCAATGTCAAGCTGCCATTAAAGCCAATTTTAGAACTTTGGTCACTGCAGCCAAGGATTGCAACCAATTGTTTGAGTAGACAATGGAGATGTGGACCTCGCTGCAGGAGGATCCACACTTGTAGGCGATCAAAGTAGACATCCATGAAAATCCACTGCAATTCGATGAGATCAGGGTGGTAGCGCGGACCTTAGAACCTGTGCAAAGGTTCACCAAACTTCAGGAAGGGAAATTCATCCAAACCCAAATTGATGACCTGTGTCAGAAGGCCATTATTATTTCCTCAAGGACACAACCATGGGCCGACAAGGCAAGCCAATTGTCATAGATCATTCAGAGAAATCTCAGATATCTTTAGCAAACACAAAGAACCATGGGCCTTACAGTCGAAGGTCCGACCACGAATAAATTGGTTGAAGAAGTTTGACAGGCCATCGTGCAGGGAACAACAGATCTTCATGCATTTAAGGTCGAATTTAGTTGTCTGCAAGCAAAGGTTGAGGTAACACCAATAGAGTGACTCGAGATGAGCAATGACTTTATGTTGGGGACCTATTGGGATGAGGTCCCCTAGGTCAAATTTTGTTAAGTTTTGTTAAATATTGTAAAGTCTCGACATTTTGAGGAGTGGAGTGTGAGTAGGGCAGGTTGATAGGAGACAAAGGGGGCTCTAGGAAGGTCAAAGCCCTTTATTTTGTTAGATTCATGATGTTTTGAAACCTGGCCATGGTTCATGGACCATGGTATTGTAATGAAGAAGAATATAAAAAGAAGTCATAGAAGAGTCATAAGATAGCTAAGTAAGAATATTGCATGAATTAGGTCTAATTTTATCCATTTTGTACTTGGGCGAAGGGGAAGGCTCCTACCGCTGTGTGTGCAGAGACCTTGGTAAGTCCGTAGTTGAGTGCGTGGGCCCCTGCAGCTATGTGCGCAGGGTTGGAAAGAGTTGTAATTGAAGATCTGAAGCATAATAAATGATTTTTTTGAAGAACTATCAGTGTATCTATATATCATTGTTTTATCTCTGAATTTACTATATTTATTATCTGTTGAATGCATTTAATCAAGAAAAGTACTTAATAGATTCACGAAGACATAGATCTATTTATTTATATGATGTTATGCATGTTTAGCGCAATCGGCGAAGGACATAAATATGCTAACTTTTAATTACTGTAAAGTCTAGGTTCCAATTGTTATGGTTCATGAAGGTCAAGATAAAGCCCTAAGTTTGGTAGAAACACATCACATAGTCCTTTGGATGCAGAAACCTAGTTCTATTATCCCCCAATACTGCCCCAGGTGATACTGCAGCCTGTGCTACGTGGGTTGTTTCTGAAAGGACTAGTAGTGTAGGGTTTTGTTGGTTAGCACAACAAACTCTAAACTTGGTTCCAAGCACCCTCAAGCCAACACATATGTATTCATGAGGAGGACTTGACTTTGAGTGAGCTTGAGTGGTTATTCAAGAAGAAATACCTATCAGAGAGATACTTTGATGATAGGGAAAACGAATTCTATGAGATAAACATGGGATCAATGACAATTGAGGAGTACATTGGAAAGTTCTTGGAGCTACTAAGGTATGTGCCTTACCTCATAGAGAAGAAGGCCAAGATTCAGTGGTTCATTAGTGGATTACCAGTTGCATTCAAAGATAGGTTTGAGTTTGATGAGCCTAGATCATTGGAGGAGACCATCCGAAAGCTAAGGCATTGCTATGAGCAATTGAAGCGTAGATCTGAGACTAAGCCTGATTGGAAAGTTAATGCAGAGAACAAAGGAATATAGGATAGAAAGCAAGCAACACCTCAGGGTACAGGTAATAAAGAGAATGTAGTGCCATCTAGGAAGTCCAATGCATTAGACAAAAGACAGGGATTTCGATCAGAAGAACATAATAAGGATGTAGGCTGGAAGCCTATAAAGTGTTGGACTTGTGGCAAGGATCATTGCAGGAGAGAATGTCCACAAAATCAGGGTGGTAGGCCTCATATATATAGTGCACAGGACACACATATGATTGGGTATGTTGGTTAGAGCATTCCTCGTAAGATGACAGATTGAGCATGCAAAATTTGATGACAAATATGTAAACTATTCTGCATCTATCATTGATATGGACGGTAAGATTTGTGATCAAGTTATTTCTATTTTGATTGACCCTAGATCTAATTATAGCTATGTTAGTCCTAACTTGCTGGATAAGTGTGGTTTGAGTAAGGAATTGCATGCAAAATCTTGGTTAGTGCAGTTGGCTACAGGTCCAAAGAAGTGAGTTCACCATTGGGTAAGAGATTTTACATTTGATTTGAATGGTATGCCCATCACAACGCATTTGAATGTATTACCATTGGGATCATATAGTATGTTTTTGGGCATGGATTGGTTGTACCTTCATAGAACCAGGGTGGATTGTTATGAGAAAGTTATTCAATGCTTCAATGGCAATGGAGAACCTAGAGTCTTACAAGGAAAGAAGAAACCCACTTCAGTTAGGATGGTGATGGCTATGCAGGAAAATCGTAGCCACATGAAAGGGTGTGCGTTATTTGCAATGCACATTTCTAGTGACAAAGGTAAGGAAGTTGAGGATGCATATGTTTTGAGCAGGTACCTAGTTCTACAGTAGTTCCAAGATGTATTTTCTACAGATATTTTAGAGTTTCTGCCTCTCAGGGAGGTATACTTTTCTATTGAGTTGGTTCCATGGGTAGCTCTAGCACCAAAATAACCTTACAGGATTAGTACAACTGATTTGGTAGAGTTGAAGCTGCAGTTGAAGGAAATGTTGGACAAGGGATACATTAGGCCAAGTGTATCACCTTAGGGCACACCAATATTGTTTGTGAAGAAGAAACATGGTACTCTCAAATTATGCCTTGACTACAGGCAGTTGAACAAAGCGACCATCAAGAATAGGTATATGTTACCAAGGATTGATGACTTGTTCAATCAGTTGAAGGGAGCAGCAGTATTCTCAAAGATTGATTTGAAATCTGGATATCATCAGGTACAGATCAAATAGCAGGAAATTTATAGGCATCTTTCTAGACCAGGTATGGGCATTATGTGTTTGTTGTAGTTCCATTCGGTTTGACTAATTCTCCAACTACTTTTATGTGCATGATGAATAGTGTGTTGCATCTCTATTTGGATAAGTTTGTGATTTTGTTCATTGATGACATATTGGTATATTCTAAAAATGTGGAAGAGCATGTCGAGAATTTAGCAGTAGTGTTGAGATTGTTGAGACAACATCAATTGTATTCTAAGCTCAGAAAGTGTATTTTATTTTAGAATTACATACATTACTTGGGGCATGGTGTCTCCAAGGAGGGCATTATAGTAGATCCATAAAAGATAAGGTCCATTATGGAGTGGGTAGCTCCTAGGAATGTAGATGAGGTGAGGTATTTCATGGGGTTGGCAAGCTATTACAAAAGATTCATCAAGAACTTCTCATAGATTTTTTATCTTATTACATCCTTGCAAAGGAAAGGTAAGAAGTTTGAATGGACATAGGAGTGTGAGGCCAGTTTTGAGAAACTTAAGAAATTGTTGACATAAGCTCCAGTGTTAAATATTGCAAATCCAGAAAAGAGTTTGTAGTATGAACATATGCTTGCAAGAAAGGACATGGTGGAGTCCTTATGAAGGATCGATAGGTGGTATGCTATGAGTCACGAAAAATGAATGAGAACAAGCATAACTACCACACACATGACCTTGAGTTGGAAGAAATCACACATGCATTGAATATGTGGAGACACTATTTTTTGGGTAGGAGGTTTATATTGATGAGTGATCATAGTGGTTTCCGATATCTATTTGATCAACTGAATCTGAATAGTAGACAGAGTCAATGGTTGGCCATGATCAGTGAGTTCGATTTTGAGATCGAGTATATTAAAGGTAAAGAGAATAGGGTGACCAATGTTCTTAGTAGGCGGATACAGGTAAATCAATTAGAAGCTATGAGCTCTTATGTGATAGACTTATAGGATAGGAGCTTGTAGGTAGGTCAGCATGATATCAGGTATATGGAGATTATGCATAGTTTGCATAAGAGTACAGGTACAGGTACATGTGGTGGTACACGTGCACATGCACAAGATGTGGACTATTTCCTTATAGCAGATGGATTAGTTAGATTCAGAGATAGGATATATGTGCCAGCGAGTAGTGAGCTCAAGAAGGTGATCTTGAGGGAGTTTCATGTGAAACCATATTCAAGTCACCTAGGCTATCAGAAGACATTCATCGGAGTAAAGAAATTTTATGATTGGTTGAATATGAAGAAGGATGTGTTACAGTTTGTGGCTAGGCGTTTCAATTGTCAGCATGTGAAGGTAGAGTGTAAACATCCAGGTGGATTGCTATAATTAATTGTGATTCCAGAATGGAAATGGGAGGTCATTTCCATGGACTTCATCATAGGTTTGTCGAGGAAAGTGAGACAACATGCCATCATAGTTTTTGTGGACAGGTTGACAAAAGTTATGCACTTAATTAATTGAATTCTATTAGCTAGCGATGTGGCAGAAGTATTCATCAGAGATGTGGTCAGATTGCATGGTGTTCTGAAAAAAGTGTCAGATAGGGATTCAAAGTTCACTTCCAAGTTGTGTTGGAAATAATACTGAGAGGGGGGGTGAATCGGTATTAGCAAATCAACAACCTTTTCATTTCCATAATCAGATTCATATATGCTACTTCAATTAAGGGAACTCATGTCTACACGCAACTGTGTCTAATGCAACTAGCGTATATCCAACAAACTTATGATTCAGTTAATTCATCATATGTTGATATTTAATTAGTGCATCAAAACATCATTAACCATAAAACAGTAACCAGGTGCAGTAAAAACAGAACAGAGCATCACACATAAGAGACACACATGAACACCATGATATAAGGTGGAAACCTAATGTGGGACAAAAACCACCTGCTGTTGTTTTCTTCAAGATAAGAAAAACTTGTTTACAATGTATTGGCACAGACTCATACCAGTACATAGGCATCTACCTGTAGAAGGCTACAACCTTCTCTCATTCTCCAGCTTCTACTGGAAGGGAGCTACAACCCCCTAGCTCTTGCACTAGCTGATATATTTACTAGTATGTAGGTGTCAGCCTACAGAAGGCTATAAACTTCTCTTTTCTTCCAGGGACCATGTTTCATAAATTCTCAAACTGGATCCATCAATAACATCAAAGCACAAAATCAATCACTACTGCAATACAACCATCAACTATATCTGCATCATCAATCTTTGAATCACCCAACATTGAATCACTGAAACCCTGTTATCAAAACACAGTCACCAGAACACATAGAAGAACCCAGAACCTTGTAACAACCACTAGAACCAACAACAACCTCAAATATCAAATCTCATAATGTATATGCTACTTGGCTATGTCTAACCAGCGTGTATATGCACTTTCCCCAAAGGGAACCAATGTAGATCTCAAAATAATTACTTATATCTTCGTTGCAAATTTCTTCTTCATATATATCCAGATCATCTGATATAAAGGATAAGACATGTGTTAGTATTTGGATCTGAACTATTCATGATCATACCATATAATGATAATGCATTTTAGGCTTCATGAGCCTGGTCCATCAACCTTCATTCGTCACATAGATGCATCCTTAGCAAAGCATCACATACCCATAACCTGCATACTAGATCTCACACTTCATCAGATATTCATCACTTGCACACTTTCTCTTTGGCCTAATGATCTTCTTCTCCTTATATAGGTCTAGGCCTCTCTCAATACCATGGTCCAAAACCATGTAGGACCAATACCTTGGACCCAATACCTGGGGTCAATACCTCGGACCAAATACCGTGGACCAATACCAAAATACCATGGACCAAAACTTAGTTTTCCAACATGTACATGCCTTTCCTTCTATGAAAGTGTGTGTGTATGATATACGTGCCTTTGTATATAGTGAACCTGCGTGTATATGTGACTTGATATATAGTGAACCTGCATGTATATTTGACTTGATATATAGTGAACCTGCTATTACACAGTAATTTGTCACCATTGGTCACCGTCCCTGTTACCCCTGTTTTCGTACATTGGAGGATACATTCCGGGACCTGTGAGCAGTGACATAGCCTAAAAACACTTGCATTATGTCCCCCTGAGTATGTACTTCATGTTCCCTGAAGACACCTTCTGCAAATTATCCATGAAAAGTGCCCTTTTTCCATTGGCGCAGGTACACAGTGTCTTATCCGCGCCAATCACTGAAATCCTCAAAAAGGGGCGCGCCCATTGGCGCTCTGTCCTAGAACAACACTCGCGCCAACTAAGTTTGGTAATGATTTTTGGCAAACGCGCACCCATATGTTTTTTCCTTTCAGATCATGAAGTCTTTTGAGGGAAAAATCCATTTGATAGAGGTCGAGAGTCATCATCTATCCTTGACATCTATACTCAG
>APFE030402438.1:0-12237 GCA_000404065.3 Pinus taeda
TTCCGATTCATTCCCTTTGATGTGACATTTCCACGTGTTCAGTTGACTAGCACTTTAACTTTTTGTTATCAGGCTGAGGGTGGCCAAGTTAACTATCCACCTTCACTTATAAAACCAAATTTTTTCATATTCCTACAATTTAAATCATATTCATACTTATGAGAGAGTTTGGATGAGGTGACATACCTGTGGCTTCCGTTGCTTTGTTGATGCATGTTGGAGGGTGGCTCTACAGTGCTACTCATGGTTCAAGTACATCTTCTCTATTGCTCTCTTTTTGTTGATTTTATTCTATTGATATGTTCTCTTATGGTTGATGTGCAGGTGTTGGCTTTTTCTGTTGTTGCTAAGGTTTGGAGAGGTGTCATAGTGCCTGTAGTTGTGTTACTCCATTTCAATGCATGGGTGCTGAACGTTGAGCTTGGAGCATCCTGCTGCTTCAAAATAGGTTGTTACAGGGTTTCTAGTACTACAGGAAATCATGTAGCTTCATTTTTTTGAATTTATGTGGCCTTTATTTTGCTTGGAGGGTGAATAGATATTGGATTGAGTGGAAGTTGTGGGCATGGAGTGGTAAGTGAGGTGGATTGCAGGTGGTATGCCCTTTTAATATTTCTTTGTTCTTCTCTTTTTGTTTTGTTTTTTTTTTTTTCTTCTTAGATTTTTTTGATGGACACAGAGGGTGACATGGTCATTAAAGGGTGTCGGTTGAGATTTGGTGAAGTTAATGGCATCATTTTTCCATCCAAAACAGGCCTGCATCATGATTTTTCCATCAGACTCCCATTCCTATAGATTTTCAGGACTTCCTGTAGTACTACAAGAAACTCCTATAGTAACTATAGGAAATCCTGTAGAAGTCACAGAATTGCCTGAAAATTGGATTTTTCTATGGTTGGAGATGAGTATGGATGAATGAATGAAGAAAAACATGGGGTTTTTCATGGTTTGCTGCCCTCTAATCTCTGTGTCCATTATTTTCTTGAAAACCTGCAAAAACCAGAACTGTTATGAGTGGGCAGGTTTGAGGTCCCTACCATTATTTTTGTGTTTTTCTATTTTTTATTTTAAAGATCACCAGGTTGCCTCAAAGGAGGTTTTCATCATGGTTGCCTACCCTAGGTGCCTTAAAGGAGGTTTTCACCAAGGGGTCTTTTATTTTTCTCTTTTTTCCCTTTTTTTTTAACTCTTTGGTTGCATCAAGGAGGTTTTCAACCCAAGAGTGGGATTCATGTGCCTCATGGAGGTTTTCACTTGGGTCTATTATCTTTTTTATCTTTTATTTTTTTCAAAGATTCAACAAGCTTGAAGAAATTGGTGAGATGGAAGTTGAGAATCCTTCAATTACCATTACTACCTTACTGATACTACTAATGAATTCCTCCTTTGACAAAGGCTTTTTGTAGAATTTAAATCTATACCCATTGACAAGCAAGTGGATACCCTCTTCATTAATGGTTCTTATCTAAATAACCCCATTGTCATGGCAATTTTCTATCACATATGGACCCAACCATCTGGTCATCAACTTGCCTTTGAAATCCTTGAACCTAGAGTCATACAACAAAGCTTAATTGCCTTCTTGAAATAGTTTGTCTCTGATACTTTTGTCATGCCAAACCTTTCTTTGTACTTGAGTCACATATGTATGCAGGAGAGCATGCATCTTGAATTCATCTAACACATTGAGTTGGAGCATCCTCTCTTAACGTGCCATTGTAACATCTAGAAAAAATTGTGGTGGCATCCCTATACTGTTGTACTCAAACTCAATGGAGAGCAGAGCTTTTTTCCCATAGACCAAATCATAAGGGGTGAAGCCATTGGTTTTCTTCCAAGTTGTATTGTAGGCCCAAGTGGCCTCCACTAGTCTGTTAGCCCAATATTTCTTGCTGTTTCTCACCACTTTTGTGAGAATTCTATCCAATGCTCTGTTGGTGACATATACTTCTCCATTGTCCTAAGGGTGGTAAGGAGTGGACTTCCTGTGCTTGATCTTATGCTAGCTTAACAAATTATTAATCATGTGTGCGGTGAGTTGAGTGCCTTGATTAATGACTAGCTCTCTAGGGTATCCAAACTTGAAAAACACATTCTCCCTCAATAAATCGACCCTTTCTCTTCTGTGGCTACCTTGATAGCTTTGGTTTTAGCCCACATTGTTAAGTAGTCAGTGCACACAATGAAATCCATGCCCCACTTGTCAAATGGCTCAAAATTCACTTGAGGTTGCAAAGGAATTTCATCCCTAGGAGTAGGTTTCCCTATTCTTTGGCACCGGTCACATTGGTTGGTATATCTTCTTGAATCTTGGTGGAGAGTGGGCCAATAATAGCCAGCTTGTAGTACCTTGAAGGTTGTCCTTTTGGCTGCAAAGTGACCTCCACAACGCCCATCATGACAAGCTAGAAGGATGTCAAAAACTTCCTCCTACCTTACACATCTTCTCAGAATTTGATTTGCGCCCACCTTGAAGAGAATTCCCCCAATCCAGGTGAATGGGGTGCTTTTCCTTATAATTCTACTCTTTTTCTTTGGAGGAAATATTTGGAGGGAACTGTGTAGCTACTAAGTAGTTGGTTATGTTAGAAAACCATGGAGAGAGAATTGAAATGGTGATTGAATGATCATCTAGCAGTTGGTCATCAACCATTCCTTCACCTGTAGGCAGAGCCAATCCGGAAAAAATAAAATATGCAACTACGTTTTCTATGCCAAGCTTATCAATAATAGTTAGATCAAATTTTTGTAACAAAAGTAACCATATAATAATTTTATCATTCACATCAGGTTTTTCATCAAATATTTAATGGGGCATGGTCATTATGTACAAAGGTCTGGTAACCAATAATGTAATGTCTAAATTTATTCAAGGAGTTGGCAATATCTAGGAGCTCGTTTTCATTCACAATGTAGTTCAACTCAACTTTGGACGGATTTTTGATGATGAAGTAAATGGCATAAGGTAGCTTGTCATCTATATGACCCATAGCTTCTCCTATAGCTTTGTCTGAGGCATCACCATGTATTTCAAAAGGAAGAGTCAAATTTGGGCCTCAGAGTATAGGTGCAATAGTCAACTTGTCCTTTAGGGTTTCTATGGCCTCTTGGCAGATTTATGGCCATAAAAATTCAGAGTCCTTGGCCAATAACCCAAACAAACGCGAGGCTACCTTGCTGAAGTATTTTATGAATCTCCTATAGTATCCAGCGTATCTTAAAAAACTTATGAAATCCCTTTCCATATGAGGAGTAGGGACCCTATTTAAGATAGTTATCTTATTTGAGTCTAGTTGTAGTCCTTCTTGGGATATTGAGTGACCTAGAATAGTCCCTGCAGTCATCAAGAAATCACACTTATCTAGAATAAGGGATAAGTTCATTTCAATGAATTTTTTAAATACATTTCCCAAGTCAGAGAGATTCTCTAGGAAATCACACCCATAGGTGGTGATATCATCCATATAAATTTCCATAGTGTCATGGAATAGCTCTGCAAAGATTTTCAGGACTGCCCTATAAAAGTGGCAGGGGAATTACATAACCCAAAAGGAAACCCCCTATAAGAAAACGTACCCCAAGGATAGGTGAACTTGGTTTTATCCTGGTCCTCTGAGCTAATCTGGATCTCATTGTAACCGCTGAATCCATCTAGGAAAGAGAAGAAATTCTTTCTTTCCAGTCCATCTAACATTTGGTCAATGAAAGGTAGAGGGAAATGGTCCTTTTTTGTGGACTTTTTTATCTCTCGATAATCCACATAGATCCTCCACTTTACATTTTTCTTTGGTACCATTACCATAGGAGACACCCACTCATTATCTGATATGGCGTAAATGAACCCTGCACCCAACAATTTTTGTAGCTCTTCTTTGATTATATCCTTGAGGGCTAGGTTCATTTTCCTCTGATTTGACGCACTCGCTTGCAACCTTATTTGATGTAAATGTGGTGAGTACACACTGAAGGGTGCACTCCCTTAATTTACTTGTAACTCAAGGCAAAGGCATCCAGATGCTTTCTTATCATGTCAGATAACTCCTATTCTTGATGTACAGAGAGAGGGGTTGATTTTCAATATTCTTTCTGGTCCAAATTCTATCATCTTGACATGAGTAGGGCTTGAGTCAGCTAGGCATAGATTAATCCAAGGGTTATCTTCAGATTTCTTCACTAACTCCTCAATAGACATCGTGTTGGGGAGCTGATTCTGGAGGATTTTCTCAATTAGGTCATCTTCATCAGGTTACCCCCCTCCTATAGTAACATCTAGGGTAGAGATTGGGGAAGACTACAATTCATCTTATTCCTCCTCTTCTAACCATAAAGGTAAGTCATGCTTGAGATATGGTGAGAAAGAGGGTACAAGACCAATTGTTTGGAAAAATGCCCATTTTTAATGGTCATATTCCCATCCCTACAACTTATGTAAGCATTGGCAATGGCTAATCATGGCCTTCCTCAAAAAACAAGAAACATCAAAAGAAGAGGATACACACTAGGAACAAGAAACATTAAAAGAAGAGGATACACACCAGGAACAAACCCTAGAGAAAGAAGAAATGAAATCAACCGTATCTTGCAATGCATTGGACAGAATAACCACTCCTCAAACTATCAAGATAGAATGACATATCAAGAAGAAAAAGGTAACAATTTTGATTGATTCAAGTAGTACCCATAATTTTATTCATTGTTAGATAGAAAAGGAATTGAATTTCTTCTTATGTCCAGCACCAGAGTGTCAAGTGATGGTTGCAAGTGGAGGAAACATAAATTTCTCTGGTAAGTGCCATAATATCAAGCTATCCATGGGATAATATGTATTGAATACCCCATTGCTTTCCATTCCAATGGGTGGTGTTGATGTTGTACTAGGAGTACAATGGCTAAAATCCTTGGGTATAATATCTTTTAATTTTCAATAACTTTTCATGAATTTTTTTTTCGGAAGGAAAAGAAGTTGAATTAAGGGGTATCACAAGGAAACGAGAAACATAACGAGCTCTCATGGAATGACAAAGCTTCTAAAGAAATAACAACGAGACATAATTGCACAATTATATTCGTTAGAAGTTCCCACATCAAAATCATTTATTTCTCTAGATCTCCAAAAAGTCTTGGACAATCATTCCAAGGTATTTGAGACTCCCAAATGCCTCCCACCTATTTATGATCATGATCATGCTATTCATTTGATTCTGGAAGTGTTCCTACAAACATTAGGCCTTAGATATATCCTTATGCCCAAGAGTGAAATTGAACATATGGTTGCAGAAATGCTAGAGGCTGGTATAATTCAGCCTAGTCAAAGTTCTTTCTCTACTCCAATAGTATTGGTGCACAAGAAGAATGGGTCATGGCACGTGTTTGGATAATAGGGATATCAACAACCTAATTATTAAAGGTAAATTTCCCATTCTTGTCATTAATGAATTATTGGATGAATTTCATGGATCAATTTATTTCACCAATTTGGATCTTTGTTGAGGATATCATCAAATCATAATGAAGACTGAAGACATTCTAGAAACAACATTTAGAACTCATGAGGGTCATTATGAATTTTTGGCCATTCCTTTTGGCCTTACCAATGCACCTTCTACATTTCAAGGTTTAATGAATTCTATTTTCAAGCCCTTCCTCAGAAAATTTGTGTTAGTAAGTTTTGATGACATACTAATCTACAAAAAGTCTTGGAAGGATCATGTTCAACATGTAGACAGAGTGATCAAACTATTGGAGGATAAACAATTATATGCAAAAAGCTCCAAATGTTTCTTTGGAGTAAAAAAGGTGGAATATGTAGGTCATATTGTATCTCATGAAGGTGTTAAGGTATAACCTAGAAAAATAAAAGTCATTAAGGAATGGAAAATCCCCACATCCATAAAGCATATGTGAGGGTTTCTCGGGTTGACAAGGTATTATCACAAGTTTGTTAAGAATTATGGGATAATAGCAGCACCTCTAACAACATTATTAAAAAAAGATGCATTTTCATGGACTCCACAAGCAATAAAGGCCTTTGAACATATTAAAGAGGCAATGTGCCAAGCACTGGTCTTACCTATGCCAACTTCACAAAAACCTTTATTGTGAAATGTGATGCACCATGAAGTGAAATTGGTGTTGTTTTAATGCAAGAAGAAAGACCCATTGCTTTATAATGTCATCCAATCAATGGAAAGGATTTACACAAAGCTATTTATGAGAAGGAAATGTTGGCAATACTACATGCACATAAGAAATGGTGACCCTACCTAATTGGAAGACACTTCAAGGTAAAAACAAATCATGATAGTCTTAAATACTTCTTAGAACAAATATTATCTTCAGATGAGTAGCAAAAATTGGTCACAAAGATGTTGGGTTATGACTTTGAAATCATCTACAAAAAGGGAATAAAAATTTTGTGGCAGATGCACTCTCAAGAAAGGATGAGGATGTGGAAGCATTGCTTTGCACCATTTCTATTATCCAACCAAATTGAATAAACGAAGCAAGGGATGAATGGAAGAATGATGAAGAAGTGTGGTCACTCATTCAAAATTTACAACAAGATCCCAATACATCTGATACATTGAGATGGAAAATGGTTCGTTGTGGTACAAAGATCGCTTATACCTAGGAATAATTCCAACTCAAAAAAAAGATTCTTGTGGAATTGCACACTTCTCCCCTAGGAGGCAACTCACTATTTTTAAAAAATTACCAGAAGGTTAAGAAGGTATTCTTTTGGGATGGCCTTAAATCGGATATTCAAAACTTTGTGGCAGAATGTTTGGTTTGCCAACAAAATAAAGTTGAAACAATTAAGACCCTAGGCCTATTATAACCTTTATCCATTCCAAGCCAATTTTGGGAGGAGTTTTCAATGCATTTTTTCACAGGTTTACCAAAGTCTGAAGGAAAGAGTGTTGTCATGGTGGTAGTTGATAGACTTACCAGGTGTGCACAATTTTGTGCATTATCTCATCCATTTAAAGCTAGTACAATTTCTACTACATTTATGGAAACAATTCAAAAGCTACATGGAAACCCAAATATTATTGTAAGTGATAGAGATCCCATTTTCACCGGAAGTTTTTGGACATAACTATTTTCTCGTCTTGGTACTTAGTTAGCTCATAGCTCATTTTATCATCCTCAATCTGATGGGAAAATTGAGATAGTAAATAAATGTTTGGAAGGATATCTGCATTGCTTTGTCTTTGATAAATAGACATAATGGGTCAGATGGTTACCTCTGGCTGGATGGTAGTATAACACTTCCTTCCATACTGCAACAAAACATAACCCCATTTATGGAACTTTATGGATATCATCCATCATCGATCACATCATATTTAAGAGAAAATTCTAAGGTTCAAGCAATGGAAGATCACATCGAGCATCAACAAGAAGCTCTCCAACTCTTAAAGGATAACCTCACTTTGGCGCAAAATATAATGAAACAAAAAGAAGATCAATATCGTAGTGAAAAATGTTTTGATGTATGTGACTGGATATTCCTACGGCTACAACCATATAAACAAATGACCCTCAAGTAAGCTAAGAAGGATAATAAATTGTGACCAAATTATTATGGTCCATACAAGGTGTTGCAAAATATTGGTACTATGGCATACAAATTGGAGCTTCCTACAACTTCCCAAGTGCACCCAATTTTCCATATTTCGTGCTTAAAGAAGGTTATATGTGACAAGCTCCCAGTTCAAACAATATTGCTAGAACTTGATGAGGAAGGAAAAATCATATTGGAACCTGAAGTAGTCACAGAAACAAGAACTTGACAGCTACAAAATCGATCAATTTTGGAGTATCTCATTGAGTGGAAGAACTTACCCGCTGAAGATTCCATGTGGAAGGATGAGAATTTTATACAGAAGCATCCATAAATACTCAAGCGTTGAAGACAACACTTTTTTGAAGGAGAGGGGCATGTTAGGTCCCTATAATACTAGTGATTCCCCCATTACTATTGTCATTGTAGCCCATATTGTTATTATTGTGCTCATATTGTCCCCATATTGTTATTATTGTACCCCATAGAAACTCACTATTTTTATTATTGTGCCCTTATATTATTACTGTTATGTCAACTTTGATTATATTGTGACCCCTTAGACTCCTATATAGAGAAAGGAGGTTTTGTCATTTGTATCATCAAAGAATTGTTCATTTGTGTAATGTAAAGGAGGTTTCTCCATCGAAGAGGCTGATTTTGAAGTCGTTGATCTATCTTTTCTATCTTTTTGTGAGGTGGTTTCATAACAGTATATATTTACTAACAATTGCACTAGATGTTGCAAAGATCTGTCGCAAGGCAATGTCATATAACACTAATTACTTTTTTTTCTGACAATTGTTTGTAGACAGAAAAATATCAACAAAAGGCAAGGACCACGCTACAATGAAATCTTATTGTAATACTTCTTCCTTGAGCCTTAGAAATCATGAGGCCTATGTTGAAGTTAAATACCTCATCTGATTATGCCAAAATGAATTCCTCGTAACGAAAGAATCAGATACTGATTTTCTACCTTTTTAATCAGAGGTCATTTTGGTACAATTCCTCCATACTTCTTCTTGATCACTTCCTCTTGTTGTAGACAACCTTAATCAATACAAAGAAATTATTTTATAGTTTGAAACATGTGTCTACAAAGGACTATAACAATATTGTAAATAATTTTTTTATTTCTATTTGAATTAAGATCTACCCTTGAATAAAAATGCACATTACTAATTGAGAAGACACTTCAAATGCAAAAAATATCAAGAGAAGTTCAAATATTGATCACCTTCACCAATCAACTTGAACATGAATTGCCTTTCCTGAAATAAAATAGACAAAATGTCAGCATTTGAAGAAATTTCTCTAAAGAAATATGAACAAAGATAAATCTCTAAATCATGAGAGAATTGACTTCCTACCAATGCCAAGAGATCGGTCACTTTTGATGTGCCCCCTGGTTGATTGAACTTGTGGAAACAATATCTAAGTCCTTGGTGATACAAAATTGGGTTTCCCATTAGGAGTTTCTAGAAGAGAATGTCTCCTTATTATAGGAGTTCCCTTCTCTTGAACATCTGGACTCGACCTTGGATAATGATCATGAAGCTTTGGTTTTCTCGACTCAATAGAAATTATGTAACTTGGAATCGATGGACTACCTTGAGAAGCATATTTAGTATGCTCAATTTTAACATGTAAATGAACAATGTCTTTTGGGTTCCTTCTTCTATAACATTATTTCACTTATCTTCATACCTTAATAGTAATTTACACCTAAGAATGGCAGCATTGTGAGTTATATCAAACAGAGTATCTAAATTTCCTTACCCTTTAAAAGGCATCCTCAATTCTTGTACCACCCACCTTGACATCCACTCTAGACATCCTAGGTTATTCTTGATTGATTTTAGGTGATAAATTCCTGTCCTAAACAACATCCAAAGTTTCACATTCAAAATTGTCATTTCAATGTTTGGACAACTCCTAATGACAATTCAAACCCATCATTTCAAAATTTTGGGAAAATCATAATGACAATTCTTCATAATGCACGACACTCACATGCATTGCCACCATAAGAGGTTAATGAAATCTATGGATGTTTTCCAATAATACACAACCAATTGGTTTGAGTTTGAAGGGCCTCCATCTATGGAGCAATGTAGATAGTAAAAATTATATTCAAGGCACACTTTCCTGTTGGAAATAATACTGAGAGGGGGGGGGTGAATCAGTATTATCACGTCATTAAAACTTTTTCATTTTTCATACTCAGATTCATATACGCGACTTCGGTTAAGGATATCTGCGTATATACGCGATTGTGTTAAATGCAACCAGCGTACATGCAGTAACCTTTATCATTTAGTGAGTTTATCTTCAGTGAATGCATCACAACATTATTAACCATATGAACAGTAAACAGAACAGATCATCACACATAAAGAGCACACATGAACACCATGATATAAGGTGGAAACCCAACGTGGGTGAAAACCACCTGCTGCAATTTGTTTCTATCTTCTTTTAATAAGAAACTTCTTTTACAATGTACTGGTGCAGTCCTTTACCAGCACGCAGGCTACTACCTGCAGAAGGCTACAACCTTCTTAGCTTTTGTACTAGCCATTCCATTTACTAGTACGTAGGCGCTAACCTACTGAAGGCTCCAACCTTCACGGGTTTTCCAGCTGCTCCTGGAAGGGAGCTACAACCCCCTTGGCTCTTGTACTGGCCAATATGTTTACCAGTACATAGGTACCGGCCTAAAATCATCTAGGGACCGCATTTCATCAATTTTCATACTGGATCCATGAAGCACAACATCATAATTTGAATCACCACTCTCTGAATCACCCAATACTGAAACACTGAAAACAACACAGTCTACATAACTCTGCAACAACAACCATATCCAATAGCCACTCCAAATATCATACTTCAAACTGTATACGCCACTTGGACGAACCCAACCTGCGTGTATACGCTCTTTTACCAAAGACAACCCGCGTACAGATCTGCAAATTCAACCTCATAACTTTGCAGCTATTTCAGACATCAGAACATACCCAAATCATAATATTCATAAACATGCATGAATAGATCTAGTCTATCCATACTCAACCCATATAAAGATAATCATTCCAAGCCTAGATATCCCAATCCAGCATTCATCATCCTTCACATGAGTGCCTCCTTGGTTCAGATCAAGCCAGGCATCACCAGCCCATTACCAGCATCTGGATCCCACACTTTATCAGATGTTCATCACTTTCTCACTCTTGCACACACACTTGCACACACTTGGCCTAATGTTCTTCTCCTTATATAAATTTAGGCTTCTCTCAATATCATGATCCAAAACCATGTAGAACCAATACCTTGGACCCAATACCTTGGGTCGTCACTTTGGACCAAATACCATGGACCAATACCAAAATACCATGGACCAAATAAAAACTTAGTTTTCCGACATGTACGCGCCTTTCCTTCTGTGAACCTGCGTGTGTACGTATACCTGCCTTTTTCTCTGATTACCTGCGTATATACGCGCTTTCGTCACAGTCAACCTGCATATACCTTTCTCTTGACTTGCTGCATTCTGATCTGTCATCTGACTAAGTTGCCATCACCTGTATCAAACCTCTGAGTGAGTTGCCATCAAGGACAACACTTGAATCATAATGCCAACAATCTCCCCCTTTGGATTTGATGGCAACCACCACACCAAGTTACTCTTCCCCTTTGACATCAAGGGCAAAGGGCGGACCAAAATATTCTCTTCTTTGATCTCCATCTGCTGTCCATACTCCCCCTGAGTATCTGCTGAAATCTCTGATTCAGCTCCCCCTTTGTATATGCCAAGGTGTACAAAATTGTCCATGCTCCCCCTTGACTGTAGGCAAGATCTGCAAAAATATGTTCTACAAGAAGAACATGACTCTATTGTAAATGACCTTCCTATCACCAAAGACTCATACATACATCCATCTCTCAACTAAGTGAGGATATACAAATATTGACTCATCCACCCAACCAAATGGGGATATACCATGACTCATTACATCATCGATCCCATGCATATTGGGATAACAAAATACATCATATGACTCACAAAGACCAAGGGCCTAAACAAGACCATGATAGTTATCAGTAGCTATCATACACCATATGATCTTCATTATAAGTATCTAGCATCCAGATCTGAAACCTGCAATCCATTCTTTTGATCAAACAACAAGATGTATCATTTAGCTTCATAAAATTTATCAACAAATTCTAACCATAATGCCAACATTGCATTATTTGACGTATATGCTCCCCCTGAACCAGTGCCATGCCATCATCAAAACTGTGACTAAACCAATCAGACTTCTGCACTGCTGCATCTTTCAGAACATCATATACGCGAATCTGCAGCATTTAACTCGCGTATATATGCGTCTTGTCTTCATGAAACCCGTGTATGAGATTTGGAGCACTGATGTTCCACACTTCCAGCTACCTCTGAATCTATCATGTCTGAGTACTTTGCTATGCCACATCTTTCTGGCTGTACTTCCTTTTTCTTCCATATCTTCAACTGTGATGATGATTTCTTCTTTTGGTTTGGTCTCCATAATCTTCTCTTGCATTACTTTGCTATGTGTCCAAATTTGTAACATGCATAACATCTTACATGTCTCATATTCCTTCTATAGCAATCAACAGCCTTG
>APFE030402441.1:0-14417 GCA_000404065.3 Pinus taeda
GGAGGAAAACAAAAAGAACTGGCATAGGAAGCTCACAAATGCTCTATGGGCAGACATACTTTCCACCAAGAAATCCATTGGGATGAGCCCTTATGAACTAGTATATGGCATGGAAGCCAAATTTCCTACATCTTTGGGCATTCCTACTATTAAATTGTTACAGGAAATTCAGGCTGAACCAAACGACATGCAGAGAAGAATTAATCAAACCATTCATCTTCAGCAAACCAGAGAGCAAATCTTCGATAGAGCTCAAATGCTGCAAGAAAGACTCAAAAGGATGTTTGATAAGAAAACCAAAGCAGAAGATTTCTGGGTGGGCAGCAAAGTTCTAAGATGGGATTCACGAAGAGAGGACAAGGGAAAACATGCAAAATTCGATTTTCTGTGGAAAGGTCCATACATTATCAGCGCTGTGCAAGGCAATAATACCTATTTTCTTAGATCTCCAGACGGCAGCACAGCTGAAGAAGGCCCTGTCAATGGCCGAATACTAAAGCACTACAATGATCCCTTTGATTGAAAAGATTAGGCAGAATTATATTCTGTACATAGAATATTTGTATATATCAGCGTTTTGGTTTTATTTTTGCAAGAATTCAGGATGCTAAAGTACGCAGAAGAAAGCAGGCAGTGCTTTACAGTTTAAGAGCAGTACAAGTGAATGAAAGAGCTGTTACCAGTCCAAAGGTTCAAATCAATTCAACAGTCAGAACGAATAAGTTCAAAGCAGAGCAATAACAGAAGAATCAAGGCAATCTGACCTGCTGTTCTTGGCTCTTCACAAGGAAAAGCCATCGCCAAGTGGAGCCACTGTTAGCCTCCTACTGCAGCAGGTTACTCATATTTCATGATTGACATTTTTACAGACCAAATATGTCATACTTTGCATGCTGCAATGCTCCATATTTGCTAAACAGTCACCAAGGAAAGAAGGCTACTCAAAGTCCATCTTCTACAGGCTGATTTTGAAGATTTACTCCGTTTTTTTACAAGTCTCAGTTAAAGGGAGGTCCAAACAGCCTAATCTTGGTCTCCCTAGGTTTCAATTTCCTGTTTTAGAATATATAGAATGAAAATCTATCCAAACAGCTTAATCTTGGCAGATTCTTAGATAGGTAGAGAATCAAAGGAGCCCAACTGCTTAATCTGGGCCCTTGGAGGAAATAAGGGTAGTTTGTAGAAAGGAAAGCATAAAAAAGAAAAATTGAAATGTTCGGTCTACAAGTCTAGGTGCACCCAAACCAAAAAGAAGAAAAATGTTAGGCAAAGTAAGTTAGGTAGGTAGTTTGAGGTTGTTGAAGGTTGATTTGTGATCAACTCCACATTTTTCAAGCGTTACATCCATCCAGGTCACAGTCATCAGGCAGTTCATGTGAAGAAGCTCAAATCAGGCATAACTAAATTCCCTTTCTTCCTCTTCCCCTAATCATTCACTAACTTCCCAAAAAGGGGTCAAGATCTGCTTGACATCTCTTAATTTTCATCATTTTCCATGTCATTTAGCCTGAGTGAAGACCTGCTTCACTCAAGGAGGACCTATACTTTCTCTACACAGCTCTATCTCCCCTTCGAAGCGTAAGATCTCTGAAACTTAGCGCTTCCTTGCCATATCCATATTAACTACTGATGTTATTATTTAACTCCCTATATTTCCCCATCCCCCTACTAAAACTATGAAGTTAATCCCCTTATGTAAATATCCCCTCCCCCTGGTTGAAAAATAACCATAAGTACCCCCGGGAATTGCTCAGTTTATCTGAAACTTGGCAAGAACCCTCATGCTGCCCCTTCAAACCATCTTCTAATGCAATAGACTCCTTCCAAAGTATAAAATCCCTTTTAGGTTATCAGACGCCTTCCTAGGCCTCAAATACTCTTCTAACGCACATACTCACTCCTTCCTATCGCAATAAACCCTTGCCGATTTGCTTAACACTCTTCAGATACTAGTGAGCCATCTTGCATCGCCATATCACAATATTTTTACCACATAGGTGTGCCCCCTCCTTTGTTGCCCGATGCAATGTCTCGATATCAGCGATCGGTAGTCGCAAGCATCGCATTTCCAAAATAAATACCTTCTCGTTCTCCTCCAATGCGATATTGCGATCGCATCGGAAGAAGTTTATCGCATCGCATTAACATATGAGTCACCCTGCCACGTCACCTAGCTGACGTCATCCGCCGTATAGCTGATGTCATGCTGACGTCAGCAGCCAAAGGAAAGGAATAACGTGCAAGCGCGAAAATCGAGATTCGAAGCTCCGGAACACGAAACAGAGGCAGTTTTTGATGCGCAATTAGTTCGAAGCGCTAATCGCGCATCACTACAGGAAATGAGCGATATTGGGGAATCTTTAGGGAATCTTTTGATTCCTTGGGCATTTTGCACCGAAAAAGCCTGAAATTGCCCGATTTTTCCCAATTAAACCGATTTGAAGACAGAAAGAGACCAGAGACAGAGATTAAAGAGTATCAGATCAGATTTGCAGAAAGAAAGCATGTCAAAGAGTATCAGAAAGCGGCGGAGACCATCAATGTAGCGACAAAGAGTATAAACGAAGATCTTAACAACGGCCCAAAGCAGGTGAAAATTAAATACCTTCCAGCAAATTCAAAGAAAAGGGCGAGGCCACTCAAAACTCTCAAATCACGGTTATTCCACATTTAACTCACACCAGAACAGAGTTGCAGATCCCAAAGCATAGTTATTCCAACAGTACTGCATCAAGCCTCCAAGGGCCACATTGCACTCTTTTTGATCCAGCTACCTCTGACACAGTTCAATAGATATTTACCTGCATTTAATTTTGGCACAATTTTAGGTTTAGAAAATCTCTTTTTGCAGACCTATTTTAGGTCGATTGTAATAAATGACTTCAGATATTTTGCTTATATACTACCCTGAAAGGTTGAGTAGGGGTTGGTTGGTTGGTGGTCAGCAAACTATCTTTAGCTGATTTTTCTCCAGGAGAGACTCGCACTGTAATACCTGATAGTTTCTATAATCAAAGACTACTTATGAGCTTTGGAGAATGGATTGTTCACTGTTTTCACCGGTTGAAGAATGATTATGGAATTCTCGTGCTGTTGCATAATTCAATAAGTGTTTCTTACCTCTGTTTTCCATTCATAAGTTACCATCTAAATAGTAGAAAAGAAGAATAGCTTAGAATTTGTTTGAATACACTCTATGCTCAATTTCTGTTGTTTCTTTATGTTTTCCTCTGTTTAGGCATAAATATGAATTCCACATGGCTCATGTTTTCCTTAACCTTAGACAGTTATCCAGGGATTCTTCATTGCCCCTAGATAGAGATCATCTTTCCCTCTGTTAAGTTAAATGAGAGATTCTTAAGTGCCTCTCATTCCTTACATATCATTCATCCTTTAGTTTTGAAGGTTGTGTTATGAGAAGCTATCTTGCTTCATATTTCTCTTGTGACCAGGAAAGCGCACTGATAATCCTAACCCATGACTCCACGCCCAATGGTTTGAAACTTATCACTTCATAAATTGCCTCTCTGCCTGAAAGCATTTTCCTTCCATCCAATCACAAACAAAACCCCTGAACCAGAAAGCTAGCCTAAAATCATAAAAAAAATTAAATCATTAAGAGAGAGCCCTCTCTGATTGCAGGTGGGCTAGAACCTGCAATCCAAAGATTGGTTTGTGGTTACCTCGGCTGTATCCCTACAGGAGCCTAGGGACAACCTAAGTGATAACATAGAGTACACACGCACTTTCACAGAAGTAAAGGTGCAAACATGTTGGAAAACTAAGTTTTGGTTCATGGTATGTGGTCCATGGTATTGGTCCAAGTTATCTGGTCTGAAGTGTTGACCCCAGGTATTTGGTCCAAGGTATTGGTCATAAGTGGTTTTGGTCCATGGTATTGAGTAAGGCCTAAGACTATAAAAGGAGGAGAAGATCATTAGGCAAAAACACTCAAGTATTGAATATCTAATGAAGAGAAAGATCTAGTATACAGGTTATTGGGTTATGGTGCATAACTGATCTGAACCAAGGATGAACCTTAGCGCTTGATGGAGGATAAGATCTAATGATGGGTCAAGATGTTAAGGCTTGAAGTGAAGTATCTTTGTGGTTTTGATCTTTTATCTTAATAACTGGTGCATGTTGTAATCTATAAATATGATGATCTGGGTATAATTGAAGACTGGAATTGTTGTATAGTTTAGATCATCTTTTATAGATCTATACACAGGTTCACTTTAAAAAAGGCACATATACACGCTGGTTCTGCATATCAAAACAACGTATACATCTTCAATTTGATTTGTAGATCCGTACGCAGGTTCACATTGAGAAAAATGTGTATGCACACAAATTCGACACATGGAAGTAGTGTATACCTCATAAAATAAGTTTTAAGTTGCTTCTATTTGCTGTTGCAGTGTTCTGGGTTTTGGCTTGGGTTATGGTTTCTATATTTTGGTTGTTGTATTTTGGTTACATCATTCTGGTAAGTGATTAATTGATTCAGTTGTGATTGGTGAAACGGATATTGGTTGATGCAGATATATTTGAGGGTTGAATGATGTTATTAATGGATCTAGTCTGAAAAATTATGAAACGTGGTCCCTGGAAGAAAAGAGAAGGTTGTAGCCTTCTGTAGGTCGACACCTACGTACTAGTAAACACATCTAGCTAGTACAAGAGCTATGGGGTTGTAGCTCCCTTCCAGGAGAAGCTGGAGAATGAGAGAAGGTTTTAGCCTTTTGCAGGTAGAAGCCTGTGTACTGGTATAAGTCTAAACCAATACAAATTGTAAAAGAAGTTTCTAATTTAAAAGAAGATAGAGATGATTGCAGTAGGTGGTTTTCACCCACATTGGGTTTCCACCTTATATCTTGTGTCCTTGTGTGTGATTTTCCATTCTGTTTTTATTGCACCTGGTTACTGTTTATATGGTTGTGATACACTAATTAAAGATCAACATATGATTAACTAATTGAATTATAAGTTTTCAGAATATACGCTAGTTGCTTTAAACACAGTCACGTATACACACGAGTTCCATTAACTGAAGTAGTGTATATGAATCTGATAATGGAAATGAAAAATTATTGACTTGCTAATACTGATTCAAGCCCCCTCTCACTATTATTTCAACAAGAGAAATATCAACGATCACATATTAGAAGAATCAGTCCTCAGTAGTTGGTGGGTCCAGTCCATATCACATATCGACAATCAAAGTTTTTCAAAGTGGCATCATTGAGAAAGTTGCGATTGGTGAATGTTGATAGTGTTAAAATGTCGAGATTGTACCTTCAATGTTAAAGCATTGGGTTTTTACAAGTATTTTTGGGCACATCACTCCCATAATTCAAATGAATACTTTTAGGGCTCATCAAACCCTAATTTAGTTCCTACATTCCCTAGACAAGTCATCACATTGAATGTCATCATTCCTGAGAGTTTCCTGGCTTGAAGACATCCTGTAATGACTCCTTGAGGGACCAGCACAACCTTGGTCAGGGTTAAGTGCGTTACTGTGCACTTAGGCCCATTTAAGCCTACTCTGCAGAGCATCTAAGCCTAGTTTGACCTGCGTTGGGCGGGATTGAGAGAAATTTGCATAGGGTTCTAGGAATATTCCTACATTCTAGACCAGTCTAGAAGATTCCCACCTCTTATCCTCTCTTATGAGCTCAAAATTGGCTAGGGAATGAATCAAATAACCTCCTACCCTCTCAACCCTTTCTCCATGGAAAAATACTCCCAAATTGGAAAGCCATTCAAAGCCTAATTTATGACAAAACCACCTCCATTTCCCTATAAATTGAGCACTCATCATAGTGATTAGGGGCTAGACTTTGAGAATTTGTAAGGAGATACTATTGGTTTGAGGTTTGATATCATAATAAAGTATTGTTATGCTTCTAGAGTGTTGTTATTTTGATGTCATGAAGGATGGAACTCAAGCTAGATGAGTGACATGGGATCAGACTTCTTTGGTTGGAACTCTTCCTTCTACTTAATAAAGTTGTTTACACCTTTTCCCATATTCTTGTATTTATGTATGATGATTATATGTGTAAATTATTTTGATTCCATTTTATTATAGTAGATAGATTTCTTGCTTTGATTGGTTTTTGTGCTCTGTTTATGATTTTAGGTACTTATCGAGCATATTCAGTTTGAGAAGAAGCAATGGGAGCTATTCAAAGGAGACAAAGGGAAGCGAAAGATAATAAGTAGGTCCATTTTATTATTTAAGTTCTATAGGAAAAGGTTAAACTCTTTAAATCTGTTGTTCTAAGTGTAGCTTTCCACTTAGGGAAGTTGTGCTTATCCGTAGATACAAAATTCCACATAACAAATTGGTGACTCCACTAGGGATCGACCATCATTCCGGGTAGTTTGTCCTCATCATAATACACCCTAGTAGACTTTACTTTCTTTCATTGATCATATTTCAATCTTTTTGAAGTGTTTTTGGTCAAAAAATTGAGGTTAGATGTCTTTTGATTGGCCTCTTAGGCACCAACACAGACTTGGTCATGGATTAGTGCTTTGCAGAGCACCCTTAGCTTAGAGACAGTGCTCTACTACGCAGTTACTCCCAGTCTCACCTATGCTGATCCTCCTTAAGCTTAGAAACCCATATTTGGCTTGGATTTTTCCAATTTTTCTTTTGAAATTGTTTGTTTAAAGATCAATGTTTTTATGGTTTTGAAATCAACTTGTATCTCTTCTCCTAGCCCTACTTTGACCTTGATTATTTAGTGTTTCTTAAGAGTTTTCTTGATCATTATCAATTCATTGTCAAAGTTAGTTTATATCGATTAGTCTTTTCTGAAAAGGAAGTGTCATAAAGTCTTCATTTCTTTGAAAAAGAATCTATCGTAATGTCTTCCTTTCTTGTGAAAGTATTGATTGATTGTTTGTGCATTTAGTTCCTTTTTGTTCATCTAAACACTAAAGGGACAGAAAAGAAAAACTTGCATTTTGCATATTGTAGTTTTTGAATGCTTGATAGGAATAGCTAGGGAAATTGCATTAGGTGTTCTCTTTGCTATTTATGATATGATTGCTCTATCCCTCACTAGCTATGGTTTTCATTGTTAATTGAATGAAAGAATGTTTCTCATGAGAGTTGCATTCTAGGAATTGCAAACATACATCATGTGGTGAAACTTGAAAGGAAATTTCTTAAGATGATCAACTTAAAAGTTATCTCAATCAACCTAATGGAGAATTGTAACTTAATGCATAGCATTTAGAGGTTCTAGGCTAGAGATGTGTTCCAGCGTCATTAAACATAGCAGTTGTCGCTAACTTTTCTTCGATACATTCCAAGTGTGATACCTCATTCCATATATGTAAGTATATCATAGCTCGTCCATGTACCTTTGGGTATATAGGGTGATGTTACAGTACATAAAGTATAAAGGAATGCTCTCACTATGCAGTTTCGCATTAGACAACGCTAACACGGATTGGTCCTCCATGTAATTTTGGGTATATATGGGAGGACTAGATTAGGTTGCTATCGATCCTTAGGTAATTGAGTTAGCTGCCTTATACACTGTGATACACTGAACACGCATTCGGGGAGATTGCGTGCACGTATGTTATGTCCTTGGTTTAGTGAGGTAGCATATTGCAGTTCACAGTTGCTTGGTAATACTTTTTCCTAGATTATCCCTCTTTTGTTTTGTTTTGTTATTTTGATTAAAATAAAATTAATTGATCATGGATAACATACTCCATGCTCACTCCTTAGTTGATCTTACATTGAGACATACGGAAAAAACTTTGGAGTCCACTGATCATGGAATTCCTTTTGATGGGAATAATATTTATTTTCCTCCTTTCGGAAATATTGGTGCTCCTTATATTGCTACATTGTCCGTTTTGAGATTTACCATTGGTTTGCTAGTATGGTTGTTTTCAACCTCCTTGGTTCAAAATGTTGTCATTTCTTCGCAATTGAGTACTCCTCCAACTAGACAAAATCAACCTCTGGTTGATCCTAAAGTTGAAACTTTTCCTTCTTCCTCAGTTTTTTATTCCTCCCCTTCTTCCTCTTTGCTTGGTGAAAGTATTGACACTAGTAACCAGGTGGCTAAGAAGAAGAAGAAAGGGAATAAGAATAAGAAGAAGAAAATTTGGTGGGGGGAAACCATGCAACCATTGTTTTGAATGCAACTTTTGATGAGAAGCCGTCTGATAAGCCTCACAAAATTCGATATCCATGCAAACATTGTACGGGAGACCATATTCATCGAAATTGTCTTGATATTCCTCATATTTTAGAAGAATGGTCTTCTCGTTCACATCATCCTATGTCATCAACTTCTGGAGATCATGTTGGTGACACACCATCAACTTGTGGTAGTAAACTTCATGGAAAGAAGGGTAAAGTTAAGTTTCCCTATAGGTTATGTGAAGGGAATCACCCCATTCACCTTTTTCCCTATCTGGATGAAGCCAAAAAAGTGTTGGATAACCATCCTGCTTCTCTGCAGTGACTTCCATCTGGTTACGGGAGACTCTACCTTAATCCTTCACTATTTGATGAATTGACTGACCCAAATCAACCATCGGTTAAACCCACTCTCTATGAATGTGAATCACATGAGTCTATACCTGACCCATCACACGTCGAGGAAACAGTTGACCTGATTTCACCTTTAGTTAATCATACCTTTCCCGAAGAGAGTGAATATGATACCACTCAAGCTCTTTTTGTTTCTTCAGATTCCAATGAGCTTGGAGGAAACCCTCTTGTTCCATCAAGATAGGAGGAAAATCCTCCCATTCTCGTAACTCAAGGGGGTAATTCTCTAGTTGTTATGGTACCCCCTCCAAGTAGTTCTTATGTGCCTTTCCATATCATAGTACAGGTTTGTAATATTATTGTATCTAACACTATTATAGGTGAAGGTGCATCAATGAGTATCCTTTCCTCCACTGCTTGGCAGATGCTTGGTTTGCCACCACTTGTGCCAGTTACCCAGAATCTGTTGGATTTTATCAGAGGAACTAGTCAACCATTAGGGATCCTTCCTCAATTGCCTATTACTTTGGGAGGCAAAATTATTTATCTCAATGTGAAGGTAGTCCCAGGCCCTTTAGATTACAGTTTACTTCTTGGGTGTGACTATGTTTATGACATGGGAGCTATTGTTTCAACACCCTTTCGAGTGATTTGTTTCCTGCATGAAGGCAGAATTGTCACCTTTGAC
This sequence comes from Pinus taeda, assembly GCA_000404065.3. NCBI lineage: Eukaryota > Viridiplantae > Streptophyta > Pinopsida > Pinales > Pinaceae > Pinus > Pinus taeda. The sequence continues at coordinate 9,225 of APFE030402441.1, forward strand.
CAACTTTCATTTATTGGTCCCAATATGGCTTCCATTCAACCATCTTCCCTAAATGGTTCTTCTATCCCAATGGTATCTTCCTTGCTGCGGGTCAATTATGTTGAAACCTGTTCCATTCTTACATCAACTGACGATCAATTCCGTGATGTTGTGTAGTATGTACTGGGGCATTAGAACCATATATCTCTAATGTTCTCCCATCTAATGAGGACCTCTCAGAATTCATGACCTCTTATGGGTTGTGATTAAGGAATATGAGGATAGTTCCTTGTCTTGTGTCAACCTCATTAAAAAATGAAACAAAGGGTATGTGCATAGTTCTTTGTATTGTGTCAAGCTCCTTAAAAAATGAAATAAGGAATATGATGATAGTTCATTTACTATGTCAACCTCATTAAAAAATGAAGCATGTCACTGAGCATAGTTCCTTTTCTTGTGTCAAGCTTGTTAAAAAATGAAACAAGGAATATGAGGATAGTTCTTTTATTGTGTCAACCTCATTAAAATATGAAACAAATCCTAGAGCATAGTTCCTTGCGTTGTGTCAATCTCGTTAAAAAATGAAACAAGGAATCTGAGTAGAGTTCCTGGTCTTGTGTCAAGCTCATTAAAAAAAAGAAACAAGGTCCCCTGGAGAAAAGTCCCAATTCGAGTATTTGATTAGATCTCGTAAACTACCAATCGAGTCTTTCACTTGATCTCATATATGAACCTTCCTTCCATCCACCTTATAGCCATGAGTAGTCTACTTAGGTGAATGTAATGAAGCTTGGGGGCATGCACCTAGAATTGAGTCATCATGCTGGGGGCATGTAAACCAATATCAAACATATTTTTTCTCATTTCAAGCTTGTGTAAAAATGAAACTAAATCCAAGCATAGTTTTTCGTTTCAAGCTTGCCTAAAAATGAAACTGGTTCCAAGCATAGTTCCCTATGGTTCAAACTTGTGTAAAAATGAACCCATGCCCAAGTTAACCCTTGTGATTTCCATTCTATTAGCCTCTTCCATCAGATGAGACTTGGTTTTCTCCTTCCATCATCACTATTTTCTTGGCCGATCATACACTTTCGCTCGGTTGTTTTACCTATTTTTAGGATTAGTTACAAAGAGTGGTCTTATTAGCCAGCCTATTCACATAAATCAACATGATTTGAGAATTTCCAACATCACCGGAACTAGTTGCTATCCTAGACACCACTCATTCCTCTAAGTGGAGTCCTCTTTAAGCTCTTTTCAGACTCTTGAAACATGAAAAGATTTCCGAGCGCTTATCCTTTTTAGTGCATTAATGGATTGGAAACGACATCTACTCAGTATAAGTTTAACCATTTTCTAAACTCAGATAGAATACATATGAAAAAAGAATATGTTGATCGAACATGGTCAATAGATTCTCTCTTGTATTATTTCACACTTTTTAGACTTGAGAGACAAATTTATGAAAAATAACTTGTGGAGTTTTCTTTTCTTCCCTTTTGAAACTCTCTAAATATGAAAAGAACCAAATTATCATTTTCGTTAAAACATCAAATAATGATTAACTTTTCCATCATGACAAGATTGAGTTTCACCTTTACTAGACTCATTAAAACATCACATAGTGATGGATTCACCCGAAAGGTGGAATTACACAACAAGCATATGTTATCCTGCTCAATCTTGACAAAAAATAAAGAGGTACTGGTCAACAATGACTGGGGAAAATGGGAAAAGGGATAAACCACTTTATGGTAGTAGGTTTCTCTTGAACATGACACTTTCACTTCATCTCTGTGACTACTTGGGTTGGGTTATCTGCTTTATGGTTATCATACCTATGGTCTATCATTGTTATGGGCAAATTTAGTGTTCTTTCAAACGACTAACCCCTAGATCTAGTAGCAAGTCTAGAAGAATAGTTAAAGTAATTCCATTGCTTTTCCTATAGCTAACAGATAAAATAAAGAGGAACAAAAGAACCAATGTGTATCTCTCACTCGATCCTTCTTCCCTTTGATTGCTTTCTCTGCTCCCTTCCATACTTAACTCACTTGGAAGGTACATGCACACAAGTTGAGATAGAAAACCATCAAAGCATACATATCGATCTGTTAACTACACATATTATAGAATCGAAAATACAATATACATCATATAACACATGAATGGGAAAAAGCATAGAACTCTTTATTAATAGAAGGGAAGATTACAACCCATGTAGATGCATGTCTGATTTACTGTCATCCTTCCATCTTCAAACCCTTCTCTCCTCATGAAACAACAATTTGACATGATAACATTACTCTCTCTACAAATATCATCCAAACAACATTTCCTTAGCTCAAGAAGTTTCAACTCAAACCAGCCTTTTGATGCTTGGTCCTTTTATATTTGAATGGAGGAGGTTAAGCCATTAATGACCCTCATGAATGCTTTACCATAATTGGGAAGTGGTTCCATGGAGGAAGGGATAATGAATTAAGGTTCATTCATCTCCTTCCTCATCCAAAAGCGATTTCAATCCTTCTAGGAACTTCCATAAGCATTCATTGGGCGAGGAATCCAATGGATTCATTTCAAAAATTATATGGTTCTCACTCAGCACAGGTAGAACAAAGGCTAGGTGCAATGCATAGCTCCTAGACAGTGTAGTTCCTGCAATGCATTGCATCCAGATAGAAGGCCACCTGCGCTGATCTCCTTAGGGGCATTTTTTGGATGAATGGTATCATGAAAGTCATGGGAGGCAAGCATGATGTAGGTTAACTTCATTAGGGAATGAAAACAACTGAATTAGGGGTTGATGGACCCTAATAATATGGATCTGGAAGTCGGGGTTGATGTGCCAAAATTTTCCTATAACAGTTGCCCCTAAAGCATGAAGTAAAAAATAAATATGTTGAGTGAGATGCTTTACCACATGGAGAGAAGGTTTCAAAATGGAAGGTGACCTGCATCAGTTACAATACAAATATCATGATACTATGATTTTTCTCACAATTTAGCTGAGGGAAGGCATACCCATGATCAGCTTTATAAACTTTCATTACATGTACAAATATAGTCATCTACATATGTAGACCCATGAGTAGGTGGCCATGAATGTAAGGCCATTATACATTTGATATAGTACTCGTGAAAATATATTGCAGCCTAGATGGATGAAACTAGATCTGGGGTCTTCAATCTCATCCAATCTTTCACTGAAGTACAAGTATAACCATGTGAATAGATGATCTGAAGTTGAACATGGAGAGACATTGTTTGATTAGAAGCCAATGATGTAAGCTGTTAACAAACGCGAGAGGAATCATCGATAATGATAATGAACCTCAAGGTACTATAGTACATTCTGCATGGTGTGAATAAATTATTTGATGTCGAACACCATATGAAGTCTTTCGATCGAAGGCCAGTGATGTCAACCTATAGTCGGAAGCAAGAAACCTACCATTGATGTATGCAATCCTCAAGGTACTGAAGGGGTGTTTCTAAGTCAACTTCTTGGATGATGTGCTGATGTTGACAAGAAGTGACTCATCGCAGGAGGGCCTTGATGTATCCCACATCAATGACATGAAATGAGGTAAATGATTTTTGATATGAAATATTGATTGACGACACAAGGTTCAAGAATGGTAGACATGAAAATGAAGGTTTACTGTATTGTAAAAGATGAAGTTTTGAACTGAATGACTTCTCTTGAACATATCGGTGACACTAAAGTGAATTGGTAGCATTGACCCGGAACAAAGTGATGGATGGTATGATAGACCAATGGTGTGATAACCATCAAGCTGAATGACCCAACCCACATAGTCATGATGATGAGGTGAAAGTGTCATGTTCAAGAGAAACCTGCTACCATAAAGTGTTTTTGGATTTTTCCCTTTTTCCCCAGTCATTTCTAACCAGTACCTACTTATTTTTTATCAAGCTTGAGGAGGATAACATATGCTTGTTTAATTTCACCCTTCGGGTGAATCCATCGCTATTTGATGTTTTAACAAGTCTAGCGAGGGTGAAACTCAGTCTTCTCTAGATGGACAAGTTTGTAGTATTTGATGTTTTTAACGAGTTTAATGATAAAGATAACTCGGTCCTTTTCACATTTAGACTCTAAAAAGGGACTAAAAGAAAACTCCACAAGTTCTTTTTCGTACATTTGTCTCTCAAGTCCAAAAAAGCATAAAACAATACAAGAGAGAACCTATTGATCATGTTTGACCAATGAATACCTTTTTCGTAGTTAATCTATCTCAGCCCGAAGAAGGGGTACAACTATACTGAGTAGATATCGATTCTAAACCATTAACGAGCTAGAAATGACAAATGCTTGACAATCTTTTCATGTTTAGAGAGTCCAAAAAGAGCTTAAAGAGGACTCCAATTTGAGGAAAAAGTGGTGTCTAGGGTAGCAACTGGTTCCGGTAATGTTAGAACTTCTCAAAACATGTTGATTTATGTGAAGAGGTGTTGATGCCTCGAAAATCGTTGCAACAACATTGGGGGATAACCACCCGGTCCGGACCTTAGTACAGCTCCGACTGGATATAACGGGACCAGTTTCCCGATAATGAATAAAAGGGATGGATGAGTGATGAGTTGTCTGTTTTAATGGTAGGCGGCTAGCTTATTCTATTAACAAAAATAAGAAAACTAATACTAATCCTGGGAACAACTTATTCATTTGAAATGCAACGTTTAATAATCCTTATCTATTTAACAGGCATATAGATGACTCTGTAAAATAGACACAGATATTCAATCATTCAAAGATTACTTCATATGAATAGTCAAACGAAGCGATTAACACAAATTACTGCATTCACCATTTATATCATCGATACATATATCATTGAAAGAAAAGCAAGCTATAAACAGCCAATAGTGGGATGCATAATGGATGTTGTTGAAACACATATATATAAGCGATAATAGCGAGAGCGATTAAATAACAATTCATATAACAGGAATGAGTACAGACGCAGATAATAGTACCATGTAAGCTGCTAATCAATCCCAAATATCAATCGCTATTAAAAATTCTTCCTTCAACACAGAAATGCTTTTAAACAAAGACAGGAGGGCACATTTGTATAAAGACCTTCCTCATCAAAATCAGAATAATTGGTCCAGTTTCACAAAAGAATATCCCTGAAGTACAATAGTGCAACTTCAGGGTTTAAGTCATATACAAAACTTTACGAC
>APFE030402453.1:0-13542 GCA_000404065.3 Pinus taeda
TTATAAGTACTAAAACATTAATTATTTTATATAATTAAATAAACAGTCTTAACATTAATAATTATTAAATAGTCAATTAGATGTAGCTTGGGTGGTTGGTTGGGGGAAATATTGATATCCTCCCCACCCAAGTTCAATTTTCGCATCTGACATGTTGAGGTCAGAATGAGTATATCCTTGTAATCCCTTTGAGCCTTGTTAGTTGAGAGTCTCATGAGGACCTAAACATGTATATTCCTCATATGGAATATAAAGATATTTCTCCAAGGAAAATCATTAGATGGAGAATGATTAACATAAATTTTAACATTAACTATTGTAAAAAGTTATAAGCATAAACCGAGGGGGTGAATATTTAATATTCATCATTTGTAACATAATATAATAGAGACCAGCCACCAAACTACTTGATAATCACATCTATAACATGAATTGGAAACACCAAGCAAATAACATAACATCTAAGAACGGAATTTAATAATATTTATCTAAAAAACAAGTACTTGATAATCACATCTATAACATGAATTGGACACACCAAGTAAATAACATAACATCAAGGGACGGAATTTAATAATATTTAACATCTAATAAACATTAGGAATTTAATAATCGGTGTCGACATTTAAATTTACATGTACAACAAACATAGTTTTAAAAACCGGAACCATTCTCTGAACCAGCCATCCATCAAACCAGATTCAATGAACCAGTTTTAAAAAACTAAATAATTTTCAATGAAAGATTTATTTTTAAGATTCCAAACCATCTGAGATAAAATATGCAAAATTTGCTCATCTATATACCATGTAAGGGAGAATATATCAAAATGGCACTCAGTGCCTATATATTAGCAACAAAATACATAATCAATGAGGCTCCAAATGGCCTCTAGAGTCCAAAAGCCACGCTACAAGCTACTGGGCCACTAGCCTGCTACAAACCACTAATCAACACATCCACTCATCAACACCTAGAGATGGGATCATCAACAAGAGCCATATAAACATCATCTCGCTCAAAGTCTTTAGACTCCTCAGATTCCTCAACCTTATAAATTATAATATAATAGAAAAAAACTTAACATGTCTAACCAATGATTTTGGTTTCAGTGAAGGGTTCATCTCCTTGACCTTGTAATATGGTACAAAAACCTTAGCGTGCCTCCCAATTCTTTTGGTTTGAGTGAAGGGTACTGTAACTACCCACCCAGTGCCTTAAATCCTAAATAAGGATACAAAGTACCAAAGTTTCACTTTTCTGATTCAACTCAGAACTCTTATTTGAGATTGCCATTGCATGCTACTCGTTCAGTGCTTTTTGACAATATAAATTTTATTAAAATCGAAGTCCAAATCATCGAGATAGGATCATTTGAAGATTTCAACCCTTGTCACCAAGTCAGCATTACTATCCAGCTACCATGTGGCAGATGACATGGCATCTCGAACCCATGTGTCAACACGAGGGTGGTGCCATGTCATCACTAGAGCCACTCAACCACCTAACCCTACGATGTCTTCCATTGGCCCAAAATTAATTACTTTATGTTTAATTAAGTCAATCCTTAATTAATGGATCAATGTATTATGATCACATAATTACACAATTTAATAATAATATGAACCACATTAGTTGGTTCAAAACGTTGACCCAATCCTTACGATGTGATTAATCCAAAAGACTGATTTCTACATTATGGATCACAAAAGTCTTAGATCTGACAATAATAAATACATTAAATTATCAAATAATAATAATAATAATAAATACATTTAATTATCACATCACTATTAAATTAACAATTTACACGCGCATAATTCAAAAGTGTTGAATGTCTCAACAGGCATTGATGAAATCTGAAATTTACCACTATAAAAATTAAAACATTTCATTGATGGAGTCACACTCCAAACATTTTAGTTGACCGTGGATGGGTTAATGCCTCAAACTTCTTATTGACCATTGATGGGCTCATTGGCCATTGGCGAAACTGAACATGTAACTTTTAGAGACCTTGTCAAATCCCCAATGGTATTATCAACCATCAGACAAATTTGACACAAATTTGACATGTTAACTATCAGAAACTTTGTCAAATTTGGCAAACCCCCAATGGTATTATCAGATGTCAGCAAAATTTGGCATGTGACTTGGCGAAACGCAATGGGATTATCGGCCATTGGCGAAATTTGACATGTAGCTTTTAGAACCTTCTCGAATTCATCAAATTCTCAATGGTATTATTGATCGTTGACAAAATATGACATGTAACTTTTAGAACTTTGTCAAAGTCATCAAACCCCAAATCGCATTATCAAATTTCTACAAAATTTGACATAGAACTTTTAGAACCTTGTCAAATTCTTCAAACCCCCAATGATATGATCGGATGTCAGCAAAATTTGACATGTAACTTTTAGAATTTTGTCAAATTCATCTAAACCCTGACAGCATTACCAACTGTTAGCAAAATTTAACATTTTCACTTGGTAAAAGCCTCACAAATCCTCTTATACATTGATGGGGTAGATTTTAGCAACTGTACAACGAACCTAGGAGAATTTGCAATAAAAATGAAAGAAGATTATCTCTATTAAAGAATTTTTTCAAATCCTCTACATCAAGCTCCAATGGTAGATTGTTGAAATTCACTTGCACCCTAGGTCTGGTCTACAAGTAGACTAGAACATAAACATACTACCATTGCTCAACTGAAAGACAACTTTGCACAACAAAAAATAATAGCAAATAGATCAATAACATTACACAAGTTTTATGGCCCTAATCACGTTTCTCATTAGTCCACCAATAAGAAAATACTAGGGCTCTTGTACCAAGGATCATGGTCTTTTAGAAACCTTGATATAACACTAGTATATTTAGTATACAATAACATACAACTAGGGCTTGAGGCCTTATCCTTCAAGCCCTCAACTGCCCACAAAAGCAAAGATGAATAACTTGACTTAGTTGTTGGTTGACCCTTCTTAGCAATCATCCCTTTCAGTCCTCTTGTCCACAAACGTTTGCTCCTTTAGACTCTGTCCAACAAGTTGTACCTACCAGCAATTGTTCCTTCAACCTACTGCTCATTACAGTTGTCAGCCACAATTCCCTTGTTGGTAGGTCCTTCCTTTGCCTAGCAGTCTTTTGTTTTAGCCCTCCTTAGTAGTCCTCCTGTCTTGTTGTTCTTCTCTTCAATAAACTCGGCCTGTTTCTCATGGGTTATGTTCAGCCCTTACATACCAGCCTATACCTAGCCTTTGCCCTCCTACTCTGATCACATTGTCTGAGGCCCCTTGACCTATAGGTTAATCCTGCACCCTAGTCCTAGGGCTATGGTAGCCTGCAACCAACCCTTCTTGGCTCTACAGCTACCTTACCAAGCACCTAATAGATCTACAGATGGCCTTAACCACCTCGTCGTTCCAAAACTAGGCCTCGGACCACCATGTAGGTTCTCTTTTGCTTGCAGTCAAACTCCTTTAGGCTACTATCCAACATTAGCCCTCAAGCACAAATACACAGTCATTGCCATGCTTGGTAAAAGGAAGGTCAGACATATAGACCATGGAGATGGATTCCCAAGGTCGGCTAAGAGTAGGAAGAGGAGTATATAAGCCTTGCTTCTTAATGGTTGGCTTGGCGATGACACAGGCAATGCAGGATCTGATATATTTTCCAATGTCCTGTCGAAGATTTGGCCAGTATAAATACTTATGCAGTACTTCCATTATCTTCTCTACGCCAAAGTGTCCTACGACCCGACTGTAATGGGCCTCCCAAATCATCTTGGCATGCTCGCTTGAAGGAACACAAACGTGTCCCAAGTGGCATAACAATGCATCCTAGAGGTGTAAGTCTAGAACTTGCTTGCCATCCATCAGCATCTGGTATATGGTGGCGAATTCTAGATCATTTTTGTAAAGTTGTGGCCATCCAGAAGTCTCATGCCCACAAGAATCGAGAATAGTGGTCAACGCCACAACCGTTGGTCGACTGAGACAATCTGCAACATTATTGGTGTCGTCCTTGTACTTGATGTTCAAATGAAATTGTTGCATATATGTGGACCATTTCTAATGATGGTCGTTCGGCAACTTCCTTGTGTCTGTATAAACTAAAGAGGTCAGTGATCTATGTGGATGATCGAGTCCTGACCCAAAATGTAATGTTTCCACTACCGACATGCCTACATGATGGAATACATCTCTTTATTGTAGGTGGGGTATTTTCGAATTGTATCGGAGAGTGTTTCACTGTGATAGGCCACTGGATGCCCTTGTTTGGTGAGAACTGCACCAATAGCATAGTCGGAAGCATCTGTCTCAATTTCAAATGGTTGTTGTGGGTCTGTCAATGTGAGTATTGGTGCAAAGCAAAGGTGGTGCTTGAGCTCAACAACCGCCTTTTGTTGGGACTCGGACCAGAAAAACTTTGCTTTCACTCCGCCCTTGGTAACTTGACTCAAAGGCCAAGTGATATGAGAGAATCCTAACACCAACCTTCAATAGAAATCGGCAATGCCAAAAAAGCTACAAAGCTCTGTTAGAGTGGTCAGCGCTAGCCAATCCCGAAAGACTTGGATCTTAGCCAACTCCACATGGACACCATGCTCATCAATGATGTAACCCAAATATTGAACCCGGTTCATGCCAACGATGCATTTCTCCAAGTTGGAACATAGTTTTTGTCGTCGCAGGTTTTAAAGGACCTATCGATATATGTTACAAGTGTTCTTCCCAACTCTTGTTGAAGATGCAAATGTCGTCCAAGTATACAACCATGAATGAGTTGGTGAAGGACCACAAGATGTCATCCATCAGCCTCGTAAACATTGCAGGGGCATTTGTCAACCCAAAGCCATGACCAACCACCTAAAAAGGTCATCCTTAGATTTCAAGGCGGTCTTCCATACATATGTGGGTTCTATTGGAACCTCGTGATAGCCAGACTTCAAATCAATCTTGTTTAAGTACTTGGCCCCCTTGAGTTGGTCAAGAAGGTCATCAATATGTGTGATTAAATACTTGTTCTTGACAATGATTTATTCAATGCCCGATAATCAATGCAGAGTCTCCAAGTCCCATCCTTTTTTTGTACGAGTACAATTGGGCTCCCACAAAGTGCGGAACTTGGTTAGATGTGCCCTTTTTATAGCAACTCCCAATTTGCCGCTTGATTTCTTCATTTTCCAAAAGAGAGCAGTGGTATAGACCCATTGGGTAGAGGTGCTCTGAGAGTCAGATCAATCAAATGCTTGACCTAACAGTGCGAAGGGTACCCCTATGTGTGAGGAGAAGATGTCCCTGTACTCTTCCACTACCTTATCCACATGCTTCTGTTAAGTGCAGGAACCCTTCTCCGGGACCATGGATGTGGCCACGATCTTCCCCTTACTTTGAGAGTGAATCAAATAGAAAATGAATTTCCAAGTCTGGAAGATAACCTTATTGCATTGCACAGCAGAGAGCAAAGCAATGGTGGTAGGTGAGGCTAACTCTGGTATCCTATAAAGCATACTGCCCAAAGTAATAATAACAGTGTGAAGCCTAGAATCATACACAGCATGACGCTTCCACAGGTATGGTTGGCCTAATAATACATCACATACTTCAAGGGGAGCAATATCACACAATACTTCATCCGTGAAGTGCTTAATGTTGTAGGGCAAGCGGCACTGCTAGCTGACGCAGAGATCTCACCCATGGTGCAGCAATTCGATGGTCTATGGCTATGGGTGTGGTGTTTTCAGTAGAGTCTAGACCCAATCGCTTCACGACCTTAGCTGAGATGAGTTTCTTTTGACTGTCATTGTTGACAATGAACTACAACGATGAACCCTTCACCCGCATCTATGAGTGGAAGAAACGCTCACCCTCCTCTCGATCTCCAGGCTCAATCTTCTTGAACTTGGTGGTGGCAACGGTGGCGCAGGGTTCTGCAGCAATGATTTGTTTCTCGTTGTCGAGTTGGAAGCTTTTAGCTCAACCACCAATGGCTACTTCACGCAACACTCATTTGTGTTGTAAGTAGGGCTCTTATGGAACTCACACCACTTTCTTGTGTCTTTCCTCGTCTTATCATTCTCGTTCTTTGAATGTGGCTTCGATAGGTTGTCTTGGGCCGTTCCTTCTTTACTCGGTCCTTTGTTCTACAGCTTGGAGTTGCTTTTGCCCAGATTTTGGTTTGCAGATCCAAAGTCTCGCTTTTTCTTTTGTTTAAATTTTTGCTCAATCTTGGCAGCGTATCAGTGCGTCGCGCCAAGCAAGTAGATGTCCAGGAACTCCATTTATGCCTAGATGTTTTTGTGCTAACAGCCACAACACGTGAGTACCAAATGTCACTCAGAGTCCTTGATACCTAGCTTCGTGCATAGGGTATGAAAAATATTTGTGAACTCTAACACGTCTTAGTCTCTTTCCTATTGTAGTGTGGTCCATTTTATGTACTTATCTTCATAGCTCCCGACAGGGCAATATTGTTCCTCAATGGCATCTCGAAAGAATTCCAAGTGGGTGTCGTCGAAAATAGTGAGGGTTCATTCTTGTCCCTTTGCTCGCAGTACATTTCCCACCAGTTCTTGACGTGGGGGGTAGTTTAAAGGAGTGCAAAAGCAATCTTTTCCCTATTGAAATAAGTATGGACCAAAAAATATCCTTCCAATAGATTGAACCAACTATCTACCGCACTCGCGTCTATCTGGCCTTCAAATATAGGAATGTCAAAGTTAACTTATACCGTAAAGGGGGTGGCGCCTCCGAAGGGACTGCTAGATGAAGATGCTTCGCCCATAAGTAACCGCCAAAGGATCTAGGAAAAATTATACATCATCTCGTTCCTTTGTCGCTCAAAGGCTTCTTCGAGCAACAATTTAGAAGGATCTCCTTCTCCCTCGTCTTTCTTTTCTTTTGTCATTAGAGGTTGTCAGAGTCAGCAATGTTGGTCTTGCAAGGGCTCAAACCAGTGCAAGTTCCAATTCCTTGTATTTTGACCTCATTGGGGACATGCACAGAAAAATAGAGAAAGAGCAAATCACTTTGATACCATTAATCAGGGTTTATGCAATGTAAATAATCCACAAAATTATGATCTGTTAATATGAGCAATCTGAAATAAAATTTCTTCTCACATAAACACAGAATTTCTCTACTAGATGCAGAAGAATACGAACAGAAATAAAAATACAATCACACAATTCAAAAACACATATTTGTCTAGGGAACCAATTCGGAAAACCCTCTGTTTGTTTGAGAATTTTATTGATAGAGAAACTGAGCAATTGATCTCTTACAAAAATACAATTGTTTCAATTTGAAAGACAGACTTGTCTTTCCTACTTGTTCTAAGTTTGAAACCTTTCCAAGACTGTTGATCTTTGTTGCCCTCTACCAACCTATGCACAAGCTTCTCTTCCACACTCTTCCTCTCACAAGCTCCACGCACAAACTCGTGCTTCCTATTGCTTGGTCTCACCAACCCATGCTCACCAAAACAATGATTAAACTTGTGCCTTTGTTCTTCCTTTTAAAGGCAATTTGAATGGTTAAAATTAGTGAGTTTTCTAACTAATGATTTTGTGATCAATTGAGTTAGCATGAGTTAACTGCTCACGCAACACGCCCTATTTCAAGTCAACCACTTGAAACTCAATAACTTGTGCTTTTCCTCAATCAACTCACACTAGAAAATCAAGAACTTGACTTTCAATTTCAAGTTTCAACACATTAGTTACCTGCAACCTAACTTGTCCTAATTTATAGGGAATCTCCTAATTTTTAGTAACTCGAGTCATGCACAAGAAGGAAGTCGTTCTGGCTCCTATGATTAAAGCACAAATCAAGGAACCATTTTCTCACTAATATTTTCAACATGCAGGAAAAAAATGACATACACATTTAAACAAAAACACAGAGTTGCAACGAAAATTGAACTTCAATTAATTAATATCAAATACTGAAAATTGTTTACATGCAGAATGGAAACAAACTAGCTCGGGCAATGGTAGCTTATCTTTAAGAAGAGATGTGACTATTACTGAACTGTGTTACAATGAGGCTCGGAGGCCTTTTTATTATTGAGAAACAATGGAAAACCCTAAACATCCAAAAACCTAGTCATAGGAGATGAAGCGTCAAAAGTTTGTGGGCCCCGCTAGGATTGGTTGGAATGCCAACTTCTCAGGGCTATAAGTTGGGCATATGATCTCCATTTGGCGTGTACGATACCTCGTTAGAAATATTTATCCAATAACAAATTTTCCTAGCAAACCCCTACCTTTGGCAATGGGCTTAACACATTTTCCCCAAAAAAAGACATTTAGGGCCTCAAAACAGCTATGGAAATTCAAAACCCAAAAAACTGCCAAAATTAGAAAATTGTGCTAGAATTAGGGAAACTAAAAGGAAACAGTATTGGGGTCCAAGTGGAACCAATATCCACCTAGATCACCAAAAATAGGTAAGATTCATAAATAAATAAGCACTCTTACCAGGAGTTATTGTAAACCATTATTTATACATTTCTTCAAAGAGAAATAGGGAGAAGTAGAAATGTCAAAATGCAAAGTTACCAGAGGTTACTTCCCACATTTATGCACTTCTTTGCATAAATTTAGGCATGAGCATTACAAATTAATTTATCCACTCCAGACATCAAATTACTCCCAAGAAGCTCTTGTAAACTTGGATTACTATACACTAAATCAAAACATAAACTTAGGTCTTTGAATGAATAAGTATATATTTATACCATAATCATATGAACAAATGTTCACTGTCACAAAATTAAACATTACAATGTTCACTCTCCCTTGGTAATAACCAAGATTCTACCAAATTTACCATGTCTCCATTAACTATGTCAACCCTTGGTATATAGTAGACATTTGGGTCATGCATTAATAGGTATTTGTTCATGCTATGTACTCACATTTATATGAGTTTTATTGAGATTTATGGCTAGTGACGTTTGCTCCTCATACAAGATCCATAGTTCAGATTATACCAAACCCAAATATTACCCCTGTAACTGTGGAGACAATGGAGGCATCAAGTGAAAAACTTGTACACCTTCATGTCACCATACCAAATTTTCTATGGCAGCTTAGCACACGTACCACATTTTAAATTCCATACAAGAAGAAAAATACATTTTCTATATCTAATCTTACCAACAAAATTTAGAGAGCAAATGAGCAACAATCATGCGTATCAAATGCAACGCTTATCGGTAAATTTCAAGTTGGAAACCATCTTGGGAAGGAGCCTTTCCACCCAACCATAAGCTCAGTTGTAACAATGCTCTCTACAATTGGCCAACCACTAGTGAAGCTATGATACCACGAGGAGAAACTATCAACACTTAGAAATTTGCGATGGGTGAAGGCATTTCTCCTTCACATGAACAAAACATCAGCGAACTATACCTTCTATCTCTAGGGTCTCCACAAACCTCTGGTGGCTCTTAGCTAGTACGAAATTTATATAACAATATAACATATGTACCACATTCTAAATTCCTACAAGAAAAAAGTTAAACACGCATTTTATATTTCTAGTCTTACAAACAAAATTTAGAGAGCAAAATAAGCAACAACATGGGTATCAAAGGCAACACTTATTGTAAATTTCAATTTGGAAACCAACTTAGGAAGGAGCCTTTTCCACCGAACCATAAGCTCAACCGCAACAATGCTCTCTATAACTTGACAACCCATAGCTAGGCTATGATACCACGAGGGGAAACTATCAACACTTAGAAAATTGGGATGGGTGAAAGCATTTCTTCTTCACAAGAACAATACATCAAAGTACTCTACCATCTAATTCTAGGGTCTCCACAAATTTTTGGTGCCTCTCAACTAGCCAACATAGCAATACAATAATCTCTTCACTGCTCTACAATCCCTCGGCAATTTCCTTGCCCATTGTTTATCACACTGGCCCAACATGAATCAATTCATGACCACCGTCGCTCAACCCAATTCCAGAGCTCTCTAGTAAGGGGCATGCAAAATTCATTTCTAAAGAGCCTAAAACACATTAGCAATGCTCCAATCCACAATTGGCACTTCTCTAGTTGTATATACGCATCGAAAACTCTATATAAACACTCAAAACAATGCAGCAATATTTCCACTCGAAAAAGGCAACTCTCTACCCACGAAATCATTGCTCCAAGCACCCGTGTGTCTCTTATATTCTTGGGTATGGTCTCAATGAACTCATGGATGTCTCATCCACATGTTTTCCCCATTTTCCCACACCATTCGTGGGTCAAACCTTGAATACTGAGATGGTACTTTCCCATGTTTCCCAATGAAGTTCAAGGGTACTCCACAACCACCACACAACCCCCATAAATGTGGCAAGTGGTTGTTTCACCTACTTATTGCGTCATTCAACTTCCCCTTGGAATCTATCCTTGAAGCAAATTGATGAAAAGGATTTGTGTCTTTGACTTTAACTTATAATATCATCACCTAATTCTTTCAATTTTGATGTTGTTAACGTTGATGACACCAAAGGGTTCAAACTTCTAAGCACTAAGTAAAATTGTCAAAGAAAAAGATGATCTAACCATCCAGTTCAATCCTCTATGAAACTTCGGTAATTTGATTCCCAAGATGAATTGTTATCAAGAGACTTAACTGTGTTGACAACAATATTTTTTGAAAGATAGGTCCTTTGTTTTTGCCCTGAGATATATTTATTTATTGACTAGTTAAGATAATACTCTCATATATAGCTTGAGTAGGCCTAATGATTAAGAGCATGTGTTTCCTCCTAAGAGGTCACAAGTTCAAAACTAGAGGAGGTAGAGTATGTATGTCTCCTTAGACTTAGCATTCAAATTGTTACGTGGAGGTGGGTCCCTTGTCCCACAAACAAGGGGTCTCATACACCAATTGGGATCGATGGCGATGGCACACGTGAGGATTTCTACAGCAACCAAACAGGTCGCCGACACACTGGACGACATTGTCCCCGCAACGCTAAGCAACCCTGGCTATGGCTTAGACCAGGTTGGGTGGACTGCTAAGGATCAGATTAGCACGCTCCTCTGGGCTTCTCACTGGAAACAACTGAAGGGCATTGTAGAGCCCGCAAAACAGACCAAGAATGGCAGAGAGCCGACTGAGGATACCTTTCAGGTCATGATTCCCAGCCACAAGGGCATTCTAGCAGCGATGCATAACCTTTGTCGATACCAGATAACAAAGTACACAACCCTTGTGGAAGAACGACCTCCACTGCAGACACAGAGGACCTCCCCTCACCTGAAACGCGGCGCAACTAATGGATTTGTCCATGGGAAAGACGAAGAGGACAGCCAGAAAGCAAATCGGCTCAGAAGTGGACTAGATCTAGCTACCTGCAAACCAATCTCCACTGCTTACCACTGGCTAGCAAAACCTGCGACAACAGAGGAAGGGAAACCCTCTATGACGAACACGGAAGCGCAAGCGAAAGTATGGGGCACCTAGATGGGCGCGCCTTCTATAGACCTCCCACCACACCGAGATCAAGATCTAGCCAAAAAAGACCCAAACAGAGCATCATTATACTCAGATCTATCACCTTAGGGCACATGGGCAACAAATCGAGCCCCTCCTCAGACAGATCCACCCACTACTGAGGAGGATTTGATACAAATATTCATTAAAACATTGGAAGGCAAGACTATTTGTTGGAGGATCTAGAAGGGGAGGAGGATTCAAGAGCTAAGGTTAAAAATCCAAAACCACCTCTGTATACCAGCATACCGGCAAAACCTGATCTACTCAAGCTACAACTTACAGGACCAACACGCACTCCAGGACCATGGCATTACCACAGACACGACCATCATGATTAACCTGCGTCTGAGGGGCGGATGCGCTGGAACTAAGCTCAAAAAGCACTAGATCCTTCAAGGACACAGTCAAAGCCAAGGAAAAAGCACAAGCCAAAACAGCAACTCTGCGCTAGCTACTAGGACCTTACATCGTAGAACAAAAATCTAAGAATCCTGCTCTTACCATCGCAATGTATTAAATACCTAGGGGGGGGTAATATGGGGTACCGAGGGAAGTACCCAAGGTAATAATGTAATAATGGGATGGGCCATAGTAATAAATAAGGTGGTTAACCCATGTCATGTAAGGGACCACAAGTAGTTAATAATAATGTAATGGGCCCATGGTATTAGTTGATGGTATGAGTAAACCATGGTAATGATGCAAGGTATTGTATGTATGAAGCCTATATAGAGGCTAGAGAATCCACATGGAGAGACATGAAGAGAAATAGTCTTGTATGGACAAGCATATGGCTTGTGGAGTGTTCTCCTTCCTTAAGGAGTGAATGTATGGTGTTGCCCTACCTTAAGGGTTTGATAATAAAGAAGCATTTCTATCTATTTCTATCTATTCTTGGGTTATTTCTATTATCATAATATCTTGGGTTAGATCTACAACAAGTGGTATCAAAGCACTTTCTTGGGCACAAAAGTGGAAATTTTTTTTAACTTTTTGCAGGATTTTGGGGGCGTCAAGTTTGCAGATCAGATATGTACATTTTGGTGCAAGATATGCAAAATCTAATTGCATATCTGGATTCTATGTGAAAAAATACCCGATTTCAAAAAAAAAATCGGTCGAATCGGAGTCCGGATGAAGGAGATATCGCTGATTTAAAAATCAGTCGGGTTGCAGACAATTTTCAGGGCAGCGAGTTTGCGGCGCAGATCTAGACGTCCTGGTACAAGATCTGAAAAATCTAATTACAGATCTGGATTCTTTGTGAAAAAATACCCAAATTCAAAAAAAAAATCAGTTGAATCGTAGTCCAGATGAGGGAGATATCGGTGATTTAAAATAAGCTCTTTTTGCAGAAATTTTGGGTGACAACGAGAGAGTAGCAGCGCAGATCTGAAATTCCAGTGCCTGGATCAGGATTTCTATCACATGGGCAGATGCAGAATGGGTGTTACATTTCCAAAAACAGGTTATAATAGAGATTCTGAGCAATATTGACGAAACTGTGACATTCTCAAATTTTAGCCCAATAAGTGGATTTTTTCAAACCCTCATGGCTTCTGGCAAGGAATTTTTTACAGGAAAAGATGATGGTCCGACTATTGAAGAATTCATAAAGGAACTAAAGCGTATGTTTAAGACAGATTGGAGGGAGAAAGTGTGGGTATTTTTAATAGATGAGGCTTCCACATGGTGGTGGAAATCACTTGACCGCAAGCAGTTGACCAAACTTTCAGATGCAGAATTTGAACGAGTCTTTTTAGAAAAATGGTCTCGGCCTAGGAAAAAGAAGAATGAGACACATAAGGGGTTGATTCCTACTGGTATATCCTTATTACAGATTCATGGTTTGCTTCAGAAAGTGAAGATTAGCGTTTCTATCAATCCTAGTTGTAAACATAATTTTATCAGTGTTAATTTGGCAAAAAAAATTGCAAGTCCCAGCAAAACATATTGAAAATACACAGGTTGATGATAAGGATGTTCAAATTTATAAGGATTTGAAACTTTCTATGGAT
>APFE030402469.1:11727-42998 GCA_000404065.3 Pinus taeda
CTTCTCTCCAATATGTCCAAGCCTTTGATGCCACAACATGGTCTTCTCTCCAGAGACCACTAGATTTTCTGCTCCATTTTCAAAAACCATAGAACTATTGCGCCCGTCAACAACAGTGCTACCTTGCAGCTTGTACAGAGTTCCGATCCGAACTCCCCGCATCAATACCAGTGCTCCTCGAACCATCTTGCAGGTATCCTTCTTGAACACTATCTTTACACCTGCATCATCCAACTTGCTTACAGAAATCAGATTTCTGGCCAACGTAGGAATATGCAGAACACCCGGAAGGGTTCTAATCCTTCCACCTTGCAACTTCAACTTTACTTTTCCGCGACCAATGATACTAGCCTTCCTATCATCTCCTAAGAAGACATCACCACCATCATATTTCTCATACTCGCAGAACCACTCTCTATGGGGAGTGAAGTGAAAGGATGCACCTGAGTCAATCAACCATGCCTCATTATCTACATGTGTACTTGAAGAAGCAAGTACACATCCCCACCTTCATCTGAGGTGGTTTTTGCCTCTGCAGAAGGAGCATCGTCAAAACCCTTTCCTTTATCGAGCTTTAGATTTACAATCCCTTCTAAAGTGCCCTTCCTTTCCGCATTTCCAACACACCACCTTTATAGGTTTTCCTAGAGGTTTAGATCTCCCTCTAGATTTAGATCTCCCACTCTATGACTTATTTTTGTTTCTGTTCTGGGACCGTCCTCATACAGATAAGGCATCACCATTCTGGTTGTCCATATTTTTCCGTCTCATCTCCTTCATCAGCAAGGCTGAGACTATTTCATCAAACTGCAAAGCAGTTGCATTGCTACCTATTGCAATAACTAGACTACCCCACGAATCTGGTAGAGAACAAAACAGACTGATGCACTTATCTTCATATGAAATTTTCATATCAACAGATGATAACTGACTTACCACAGTATTAAACGCATTCATATGCTCTATCACCAAGTCTCCATCTTTCATCCTCATGTTATACAGTGTTTTCCATAGGAATAGTTTATTCACCAGAGACTTAGATTGGTACAAAGTCCCTAACTTGTCCCACAAAGCCTTCGTCGTAGTTTCCCCTGATACATTCAGCAATATTGAATCTGAGACACACAATCGTATTGTGCTCTTTGGCTTCCGATCCAACTTCTTCCATTCTTCATCAGTCACTCCCATTGGTTTAGTACCCGGATCTACCGCGATCCACTGATCTTTATCCACCAACATATCCTCCATCTTGAGTTTCCACAACTCAAAAATTTGACCATTGAACTTCTCAAACTCTCTCTTTCCGCTCCTTGCCATCTTCTTTCACCACCAGAATCGATCTCGCAGGTCTCCCACTGAACAGGGGTCGACCACAGGCCCGAGCGAAACCCCTCAGCAACAAAGGCGTCCCCTTGAATCCAAAACAGCTCTGATACCAAATGTATGTTTTAACCCCGTACAGAAATTACCTGCATACGAATTCTAAATCATAGGAAAAATAAAAATGTGAGAGCATAACACATAAAACACATATACACAGAGATTTCCCACTGGTTCCCAAAACCGGGACTACCAGCTTGATTTTTCATTATGTTCCTTTCAATGTTACAATACATATTTATACATGCCGAAGCATCCAATACCATGGACCGAAAACCATCGCGTCCAAAACCATGGACTAAAAACCATAGGTAGGTTCGCCCAACCTAATATAGGGTCCAAAAAAAATTTCCAGGGGCGCTGCCCTGGACCCCATAGAGGGGGGCTACCTACCCCCTTCAAACCCCCCATATGGGGGGGGGGCTTTGCCCCTCCTCTAACCCCCTGGTTCACTACGTAGGTTAGTCGTGGAAAGAATATAACACAACCCAACATTTGCAAAGGTTTTCCATATTGTAAAAAAATCAAAAAATTTAAAAAATGTAAAGAGGGTATACCCTAAAAGAAAAATCAAAGGGTAAAAAGAATAAAGTGGTCAAAAAAGTGAAAGAAATGAACCCCAAACAAAAATAGACCAAGAAATTGTGCAAATCCCAATGCCACTACTATTTCATTTTCTGTAATAAGCAACTGTGTGCAGCTTGTTAACTTTTGCCACAATTGATGAAGAGTCAAACAACTTAAACTTGCCTCATTCATATTTAAATTTCATGCTATAGAATAGAGAATAAAATCTGACCAAACTGTTTAATCTTGGCAGATAAGTAGATAGGTAGAGTAAATAAAAAGAGCTCAACAGTTTTATCTGAGCCCTTGGATGTAATAAGTGTAGACTTAGGTAGGCTTTCCATGTAAAAGAAAAGGATTATTTGATAAGGGTTTGCCAGTCTAAGTGCACCCAAATAAAGAAGAAAAAATTTCAAGCTAAAGTACGTAGGGTAGGTAGATGGTGTTGCAGAATGATACTTGTGATGAAAAATGTTTCTAAATGTGCTAACTTTTACTTTTATCACAAAGTGCAAGGCAGACATTTAACTTGATACAGCTCAAACAAGGCAAGGTTAGATAACTAACTTCCATTCACATTTTTCCCTAAAAATTTCACTAATTCCCCCTAAAGTATTAAGGTCTTTGAAAGTCAAAGGGGCTCAAAGCATTTCTCTGACTTTTGGTTTGACCGGACCCTCGGCCGAATGATCTAAAAACCTAAGTACTCATAAATCATCCACCCATCATTCATCTCGTTTCATAAAATTTACCTCAGTGAAAAACCTATTTTACTTAGGAAATGCATAATATCACTTGAAAAACCCCTTTTCTCACTCTAGCCTAAGTTTTAATGTAAACTTTAAAAAAATTAGCTTGGCACTTTTTATTTCACAAGTCATATTAACTTTTAACCATTATTATATAAATCCCACCTTACTACCCTTTCCCGTATTATTTATGTATAAAAATCCAGACACTTTATATAATTCCCGCCCCGATGGTATATAACCATTATATAGTTAATAAGGATTAATAAACTTATCCAGATTTTATTAATAACCTTCCCCGCCACGTAGTACAGGATTAATTAACCATTTGGGTTAACTAATAAACGCCCCCCAACCAATCAAAATAGCCTCGAAACGATTAAAACACTTTTTATCATGTTGGGCCCGTCGCAGTTAACAACTCGCCATATCCCCTACCTGTCCACCATTTGATCTTTGCCTTCCCATCCGACGGTTGACGGCGATATCGCGACCCCCCTGGTGATCGCGCTTTAACTCGCAATCACCAGGCGGTTTTCCGCCATACCTCTGCCATGCGTTGCCTGTTCCATATGCTCGCTCGCCCTCTGTCTAAAACCGCCCGACTCCAAAAGTGGTGCGATCAAACCGCTTACTTCCTTTCGCTAACAACAAAATGTCCCATCACGCTGATGTCATCTGCTCGATAATGCGAAAAAGTCCCGCCAACTTGAATTTCATTAAAAACAACGATAAATGTCATTTTCACTATTATTCTCTGCAAACTATGTTCCCATGCAAATTAGCGAACGAGTCCACTATTCCAGGTTTTCAATCACCACCTGACCAGCAAGACTATAGCATGAGCTTTGCAACCTATCAACCAACCTGCCATTGTATGGTTTTCCTCCTTAATCTAGGTATTTATCCATTTTTTCCCTGCAACCTTGCAATTTCCGTTTTCCACTGGGAATTCTACCAGAGAAAGCCGAATTCAAGTTAAAGACAGTCTGTAATTACCATAAAAGACCCTAAAACTGTTGTTTAGTTCATGTTTCCCATAGAAAGCTTGAATTCTAGTTTGAACACACAAGAACCAAATATGGAAACTCCCATAGCCCTGAATGTCACGCCCATGAATGCACCCCATAAAGACTTAGATTATTTACCCCTGGCCGGCAAAGATTTTCAGATAAAAGGCCTATCTGGTGATAGTAACCACCTTAAAATCGTTTGCCAAACCAGAGATAGTCATCTCAATAATTCTGATATTTTTGGACTGTGGGAATCCAATCTTCCCATGTATTCCCTCCCCTCAATCCATGTTTTCCCAGATATCATTCATCAATGTTGTGCCAACTATGACCCTATCCATAGAGCAGTTATGTCCCCATCCCAAACTGTTCTTTTTCCCATAACTACTAAATCCATTAATGAAATGATATAGTTCCATTCCACTCAACCCCTTGCTCCTCTTACCCTGGGATATCTACTTGAAAAAGCCCCTCAGTTTCCCAAATCAGAGATAACCCGTATTGCTCAGATGTTTATGTTACCAAACTATCAACCCGAGGGTCCACCTCCTTATCTGCAGACCTTTTTCACTGAAACAGGTAGACTTATTATTGACATGATATCCATGATCATGGGATTTAATACCAGTGAATATGTTGATGATATTACTCTAGTTTTTTTGTCAACATCTACTCCTGGACAGCCCCCTGCTGTTAGATATGACAATGCCACTTTCATTGACAATAAAATCCATGATCACTTCATGAAATTAGATAGGGAAGGAGTTTTCAAATGCACATCTTTTATATACCATCTTTTGTTATATCACCAACCAGACAGCTTTCCTTTCCCTATCAGGAAATTGGACTCAAAAGGAAATCAAAGGTCTGTGATCTTTTGGAGCTCAATCTTTCATAAAACTCTAGAGTCCCCTTATACCTATAATGAATTCATTGACTTATTTTTACATCTAGCATCCACTCTGTTGATAGGAGTCCCCCCTCCTAGAATCACTGGTGACATGAAGAAGATTCTCTAACTCTCCAAGCAGTACAAGATAGGTGACTGGTACCTGTACCAGAATCGCACAGAAATCAGAATGTATGGGTGTGAACTTTTCCCTTTCAAGTTGCCTAAATATGTGCCCATGAGATTGTTTGCACTAGAGTATTTCAGACAGATTATCAATGCAGACATAGTCCATTTTTGTAGTGCAAATAATAAGGCTCAGTTAAGAATAAAGAACTAGCTAGGCTCTTTTGTCATCAATTCTAGGCATGCATGGCAAGAAGCTGAAAAGATTTTAGAAGACCACATTAGATTGAAGAAGAGTTTTTGGTGGGTGCCATATGACCCAAATAGTTTCATATGTGACAGAAGGACAAGAAACATGCTGTCAATTTATATACATCATAGGATTCTAGAAATTGAACAATTTGCAAATCAGGATGAATGGGTATAAGGGACCCTAATAGAAGAAATTAGTCAGCAAGAAAATATGGAAAATGCTATGAAAGATCTTGAAAAAACCCTTGACCTGGACTCTTTTGGACAAGTATCATTCAAGCTACCTTAAAAATCAGAAATTTGTACATCCACTGCTGCAACTTCCCAGTAGCCTACACAGGAAACCAACATGCCAGCTACAGGGACTTCCAAAGGCAAAGAAATAGAGACCACAAAGCATCCTACAGTGACAAATCAGCCTGCAATGTCAAGAGAACAGAGTCAAGTGCAAATTCCTCCAGCCCAAACTAAAGCAGCAGAAAGACCAACATTGCAAACTCCTCTAAATGAGGAAAGACCAAAAAGAGAGATAGAGAAACCATCACACCTATCAGTGGACCAACAGAACAACGTAGAGCAAAGAGACAAAGACTAAATCCTCTGGCAGAACAGGAAATCATTGAAGAAACTGTAGACAGCTAGAGAGAAGAAAGAGCTAGCCAACAAACTTTCACAGTGGGAGGAACATCTGCTAGCTCACAGATGCAAGAGTCAAAAAGACAACATAGTACAGAAGTGTCATCCCTCAGGCCACAAAGCAAACAAGCCTCAGACATCAAGAAGACCTTCATAGAGATAAAAGCCAGAAATGATCCTATAAGGCTTCAAATTTACGGTCAATATCTAAAAATGGCCCCCACAAACCAGCAGAGATTAATGTCAGCCTATGACATTATAGAAGGTAAAATGTTAATGAGTTATTTTAAGCCAAAAGTGCAGAAACCCCAATTAGCAGCAAACTACATTAGAACTAACTTGGAAGTCCTAGCTAAAGATATTCATCCTATGGACCATATTGAGCTTCACAAGCAGACTAGGGAAATGGTTTATTCCGCACTGACAGACAAAGAAATGCTAGCCCACAAATTGCAAAATTCCTTGGACAACACAACAGCTCAATTACATTTGGAGAAAGCCTCTTCTCTGGCCAAGGATAACAGGATCAAATCATTGGAAGAGATCATCATTGGATTGGGACATGATCCCAAAGATGCTAAAGTCATACAAACTCTAATAAAGAAGAAAGAAGAAGACATTGTTGCCCTGAGGAAACAACTGAAGCTACCTCCTTCAAGGCATCCACAAATTGTAGAAGTTATACAACAAAAATCTAAAGAGGACATGATGGACCTACTCTTGAAACTTAATGAAAGATTGAATGATACAGAGCAGGCATTGGAAAAAGCACTGAAGGAAAATCAGGGATAGTCAACCTCTCAACCTCCTGAGGTAATCCCCATAGTCTCAACTGTAGTTCCCTCCACACTTGGAACAACATTAGCTCCAAATGTCCCAGCAGTCACAACAGAGGTAATTATAGGTACATCAACAACAGGTACAGCACCAGGTATCAGTACTAATATGAGCATAGAAGAATTGATAAAAGCCATGGAGGAATTGAGATTAATGGTTACAGAGTTGAAATAGGTGAAAGAGCAATTGGCTAAGGTAGAGAAAAATTATGATATCTCCAAAATAAGTGTTGTGGAGAAAACTAGGGAGATCAATGCCTTAGAAAGTAAAGTAAAAACATTAGAACAAGAGCTCACTTTTGATAAGTTCTTGGCAGAAATCAGGAAAATCCTTTGGGCTAATATCATTTAGTCTATAAATGAAATATGGCCATCAATCCAAGTAATCTATGAGCATATCGACTTAATAAGAACAGCCCATGGAGCAATTCAGCAAACAAGAGAACAGTTGGGTAAAATGCTAGAGGAAGCCAATCGACTTATTAGTCTTTTGAATAACAAAAATAGAGAATAGCTAGAAAAACTTGGCATATCAGACAAGACAGACACCATTTTGAAAATCAAAAGAGTTCTAACCAAAAGAACTTTAATGCAGAACTTAGAGAGAAGATGCCAAGACATGCAAGTAGAAATCAATTCTTTTATGGAGAAATTCATAGTTTTGCAGAGTAAAGGGCTACCAAGTCCTTTGGTCATTGATGATAAGTTAATGAAACACATTGATTATGTAGATAAATTGAATAAGTATGATGGTAATCAAGCTAGCTCATCATCAAGTGCAGCAAGAGTGAGAGCACTTCCCACAGGCCGAGTTCTCTATGATAGCTTGGAGAACTTACTCTACATTGAGCATGAGGTAAAGCACCTATTCACCATCCAGCCCAACTTCTTCAGATATATAGAGACTGGTGAAATGCTCAAGAAACTTCAGAAACATAAATTGCCAGAGCAGAAATGGTGGGAAGATATGTTAGAAATTTTGTAAATTTTATATTTTGTAAAAGGTAAATTTTGGGCTATTTACCATGATTAAATGAATAAAGGTCAACATGGATCAAAACAGGTCAAAGAGTATTAGAACAAGTAAAGAGTATCAATCAAAATAGGGCATCCAGCACGAAATTACCGCAGAAGACAGCAGCAAGCCAAATAAAAGGATCTTCCTCCAACACACTCAGCACAAATAGGAACAGCACAACATCTATTTGCTTTTCTCCTATCTTCAAGACTAGTTGTCTCTATTTTCTTGTAAAATGATTTGTCGTCACTAGAATATATCTCACCCTATTATGAGATATTCTATGTAAAATATTCTATATAAATACTCCCTCAATTGGAGTATTCAGGGTGGATTCATATACATTGTTGTAATACTGGTTTTTTGGAATAAAGTGCTGATTGGATCAAATTTTCGCATGGCTTGCTGGACAAAGAATTAATGCAAGGGACTTTTCACAGATTTCTTGAATCAAACACTGGATCAATAAGTCCTCTATACCTTATGTTTTAAAGTTTTCCTTGTTTATTATATCATCTCTGTTTCACATCTGAATGATAAACAAAAAAGAGTAATTCAAAATATGCTTTATTGTACTCTGTCTTCAAAAGTTATCATTTTCTATGTTTTCTTCTGAATTAGAAAAAACAGTGAAATCTTAATTGCTCTTGTTTTCTAGTTCTGCCACTTTGATTATGTATTAAAGAATACTTAACTGCTCTTTATTAGTAATCATCCAAGTTCCCTCTTGAAATAGGTTGAAAGATTATTAATTGCCCTTCACCCATTTTTGAAACCCATTCCATCTATTCCAAGTCTTTATGTGTTCCATGTTTGACCATCTTGCCCTGTGAAACCATCCTTTGTTAAGAAACCAAGTCTAGTTAAGCCATATTACTTTGGATCCATTAGCCCAATGGACTAAACTACTTAGTCTTATCCCTTTTCTAGTGAATCTCACCACCCAAATTCAAACAAACTCATAAACTTCACAACTAGCCTAATATCCTTAAAAAACAAAGCTAAAACTTAAAGAGAGTGCCCTCTTTGGATGCAGATTGGCTAAAATCTGTGTCTAAAAGATTGGTTTGTGGTTACCTCAGCCTCCTTTCCCTTTCTTACAACTTTTGGGAAAACCTGAGTGAGAACAGGGGGACTATAGTTTTTAGGCTATGGTAAATGGGGAAGGGTAAAATGAAGATGAGGGGTGAAGGGATATATGTATCAGAAAGGGATACAGGGTAGTAGTATGATAGTTTGGGGATGGGGGAAATTGTTCGCAATATAGGGGTTTGGGGGCCTAGGTAGTTGTATCACCTAGGACTTAGGGTTTTAGGACAACGGGTTAGGGGCTATCTGGGATATAAATATTTAGGGAAAGGGAAGGAGGGTGGAGGGAAGTGTGCAAAAGGGAATGAGAGTGGAAGGTAGTTTTTGGGGGAAATCTAGGGTTTAGATGTAACAATTAAGCTAAATCTTCAATAAAACCTTTTAAACACTTAGGAATTGACTTAAGGAGGGGGAAACAACATACCTTAGCTACTACTTACTTGCATTGAGGTTGAAAGCATTTTGGAGGAGTTGAGGAGGTGACTGGAGCATTGTTAGACAAACACATAGCGCTAATGTAGAGTGCACAACACCTCAGGGAAATGCACAGCACCTCAGGCAAATGCGCAATGCATTAAGGGAACGTGCTACGCCTTAAGGAAATGAACAATGCTAGGTAAATGTGCAGCGCCAGAAGAGAACGCGCAGTGCCAAAAGAGAACGCGCAGCACCAGAAGGAAATGTACAACGCCTGCCCTGTTTCTGTTGATTTCACCCAGAACTATGAAAAGGCTCTCTTGGGGTTTGCTCAATGAGTGTTAGGAGGAAAATGAAGGTGAGTTTGAAGCCAAGAAGTCCTTTATAGGTGAGTGAGTTTGATATTTTTCTTTTCAAACCCACTTTCTAATGTTTCATTTGACCCCTTTTTGACCTCTTTGCTAATTTTTCTTTCTGACTTTTTCTTTGCAGGTGGATGATGTTGAAGGTTTGGCAATGTTCAATTTTGACTTTTTTTGGATGATATTGGCAATGGAGTTTGAGTAAATAGCTAAGAATAGTGACTTATTACATATGATAGACATAAAATTACATAAATAAATAAAAATTATTACAACTATCTTTTTGAAATAAAATTACAAGCTGGAACGAATTTCTTGCTTAAAATCAAATTTGTAACTTTAGAAACCATGTTTACATGCTTATAAACCCTTATTTAACTAAAAAAAGGGATATTATTTGCTTCACTCTCATACTTTTCTGGCCTTATGCAGTGAAATGGTGTTTTATTGGACCTTGGAAAATAAAACCTAGTGATCTAATGTGACCTCGAATGACTGGACTTCAGGTGGACTCGACTAACACAAAACATGATGAAATGAGACTTTATAGTCAATTTATGCTTAGCAAGACACATGAAGGTGGGCCAACAAATATAAATTGTTCAGAGGGGATGGGGTTTCAACTTGGGCTACCATCAGTGAGTAAATGCTTACATGATGACCTAGGTGGAATGATAAAAATGTCAACATGGGACACTAATATGATATAAAAGAGGACTTTTTTATCACTAATGGCAGCATGAAAATACTGACTCTAACATCGGTCGTATTTGGGGATGACAGCTCCTTGAAGGTGCCAAGAGCACCGTGGACCAAGTGCCTAACCATATGGGCCAATACAGTAAAAAAATCAAACTAGAATACATGAGTAAACGTTGACAGCTCAAATAACTCAAATTGACTCAAAACTAAATCAAAGTTGACTTGAAACTGACTTACATGACTAAGGATTGAATACTAAAAATGGCATAAAATCAATGAAGCTCCATGGCCTTCACTTTGGGCTCCGAACTCCAATGATCTTTGCTTCACACTTGCAGAAAATTTAAAATGTATGTACAATGAAACCAGGACAATCCATAAAAGATAATGCTTCAGGAGCCTACCATTGACTGGTCCTCCTAAGCATGGTTCTCCATTCATCTCATCCAACAATAAAGCATTTTGTCCTCAGAAAGCTGAAATCTAATAAGGGCCTTTCCATGGATTCTTGAATTTACCATGCTTACAATTGTCTTTGTTTCTAGCATCCAAACGAAGTACCACATCTCCAATTTTAAAATCATCTTCCTTTGTTTTCCGATCATATATCCTCTTTATCCTCTCATGAAACTTGGAGGTGTTCTAAAATACCTCATCCTGTGTCTGCTCTAAGTGAACCATTTGATTGATCCAACACTGAATATCATTATCTTCACTTCCCTTTTCTTGTAACAATTTCATGACCGAGATTGCTAATGATGAAGGAAAAGCAATATCTACTCCATACACAATATGAAAAGGAGAAATCCCAAGAGATTTCTTGCTACTCACTTGATATACCCACAATGCATTGATCAGCTCTTTCTGCCGATTCTTTTTGTTGGCCTCCAACATTTTCTTGATGATGTTGATTAAGGATTTATTGGAGGACTCTACCAAACCATTTCCTTGCAGATAGTATGTTATAGAATGCCCCAACTTTATGTTTTATTTGTCACAAAACATAGTCATATTTTTGGACTTGAATGCTGCCACGTTGTCTGTGATAATATTATTAGGACGACCAAAATGGGACAAGGTATTAGCTTCGAAAAATTAAATGATAACTGAATCTCTTGCTTGCCTGGTTGGGATTGCTTCGATCCATTTAGTAAAGTATTTTGTAGTTGTCAATATCCACTTGTGTTGTGTGGATGATGATGGATTGATCTCACTTATTAAATCTATGCCCCACTTCTGAAAAGGTACATTAATTGATATAGGTTGTAGAGGCAAAGGAAGAATCTTTCTTTTACCTTGGAAAACTTGACACTCGTGACAACTCATCACTACCTTGTAGATATCTACAAAAAGTGTAGGTCAATAGTAACCCACTCTCAGTACTTTGTTGGCCATGGTATTCCAGTACACGTGGCCCCCACAATCTCCTTTATGGAAGTCATTTATTGCTTCTTTGGACTCATCTTCGGTCAATCAGTTCAACAACACACCTCTGTGATCTTTCCAACAAAGTGCACTATCCATGATACGATATTTGGAAGCCTTCAACTTCAATGACCTTCTCTTAGCCTTAGACATGCCTGGAGGGGGATTTAGATGTTGAAGCACATAAATAATATCATAATATCGCAAGGATGATAGAAATATTTCAGAATGAGATCCACTTATTCTTGATTGTCAGATAATGTTGCCACAAGGTTGATGTCTATAGCGTGAAGGTTTGACTCGGCCATGAGTTTGGCTCAGCCTTGATGCTTGATCAACTTTGTAGGCTTGATCTCAAGATCATATTCTAATAATGCTGCTATCCATCTACCTCTTCTACCTTTTGGGTCATTCTGCACAAGGACTTCCTTTACCACTGCATTAGGTACATAAGCAAGAGTATGCTAATGTAAAATGTAAACTCTGAAATCTTTGATCGCCTTTACCAAATCCAAGGCTTGTTTTTCAATGATGTCATACTTAAAGGCTGCATACCTGATGTTGTGACTAAAACATTCTATTGGCGGCTCAGTTTTATCCCTTTTTTGCATTAGTACTACTGCCATGGTATGCTCAGAAGAAAATGAAAATATAATAAAATCATCGGTGTAATCAAGACTGATCAAAACAGGAGTAGTGGTTAAGTCAAGCTTCAATGCATGAAAGGAATTGTGGGCTTCTTCGAACCATTTCACCTCATTATCATTTTTCAACATATTGGTCATTTCTCGAAGATGTTCAACAAAATTAGGAATAAATCTGCACAAGAAATTCATCTTACCATTGAATGCTTGAATTTCTTTCTAGCTGCGAGGGAAATCAATTTGCTCAATGGCTTCTACTCATGAAGGATCAATCTGGATTCTGTCTTTCGAAATGATGTGGCCGAGAAGTTTTCCTTCCTCCATAGAAAACAAACTTTTCTTTGGATTGAGAGAGATCTCGAACTTTCTACACTTCTGAAAAATGACTCTTAAATGATGCAAATGTTCGTCATCTGAATGTGAAAATAGGGTTACATCATCTAAGTATACAACCAAGAAAATATCTTTTTCATCTGAAAAGTCTATGTCCATGACACGTTGAAAATTGGCCCCTGCATTTTTGATACCAAATGGCATCTTTGCATATTTGAATGTGACCCAAGGTGTGGTGATGTCTTGTCCTGATCATCTTCATGCACTAAAACTTGATTGTAACCTAAGTAGCCATCCAAAAGTGATAGCTAGGAAGCACCCACAACTCTTTGAAGGATATGGTCCATTTTGGGAAGTGGATAATTATTTTTCAGAAATACTTTGTTCAAGTTTATGAAGTCTATGCAAAGCCTAATATCCTTGGATTGCTTTCTCGTCAGGACTAAATTCGATGTCCAATCAGAAAATATGATAGG
Source organism: Pinus taeda (assembly GCA_000404065.3). Taxonomy (NCBI): domain Eukaryota; kingdom Viridiplantae; phylum Streptophyta; class Pinopsida; order Pinales; family Pinaceae; genus Pinus; species Pinus taeda. The sequence continues at coordinate 24,642 of APFE030402469.1, forward strand.
AACAATGATGCCCACCTTGTAAAGTCTGTTAACTTCTTTCTCTATGGATGGCATCAACCTCGGGTTAATCCTCCTTAACTCTTATTTGAAGGGCTTTTGATGGTATGCTAAATTATTTTCTTGTCATACTCCTTTAAATCTACATAATCCCAAGTGAAAACATCAGAAAATTTAGACAATAGATGAATGTATTTCTCTTTTACCTCGGGAGACAATGTTTTGGACAACTTGATCATTTTTGGTTTGTCTATTGCTCCAATGTTCAAGTTTTCAATGCATTTCTCAGTGTGTACTAATGTAGACTTCCTTGCTACATCATCTTGATCAAACAAGTCTTCCAAAGGTACAAGACCTTTCATAATATTGTTACCTTTCAGTTGTAGTATATCAACTGAGTTTCCTCGATGACTTGATCATCTTCATCATAAACTTCATCCATAGAACAATTTTCAAACTCTCCTTCACTCTGAAGAAATTTATTGACCTATTTTTCATCCCAGAATACTTTCCAATATCGCAAGTTGTCAAGACTAGAGGATCGATGCTTCACATGAATCTCAAATTTCTTGTTTGAAAAAATGGGAATTTAAAATTACTTGTAGTTATAGCTAATGAATCTTCCATAAGATTCTGAGTCCTTGGTACAACTGAAAGTGTATACTCAGGAAACATCCTAAGAATATCTAAAACCAAATTTCTATGCTGTCTCATTCACAGATGGTGAGCTTGATATTCACCTTTAATTTGCTTGATCACAAGTTCTGAATCACCATACGTAGAAATTCTTCGTGCACCTAACCTTTTCAAGATCTTTAATCCTATGATCAGCGCTTCGTACTCCGCCTCATTGTTAGTGCAATCAAAAGCTAACTTGTATGAGAAAAATATAACATGCTGAGGGAGCTCACCTTGCTGATGATGTGGACTTTGAATCCAAATGCCAATACCTGCTCTCTCTTTCCCAAGAGCACCATCAAATTCCATGGTCCAAAGGCCATGTTCTTCTTCCAAGAGTTGTTCATCTTTTTTCCTTTTTGGGTCAATTTTCTGAACTTTCTCCTTAGAGTGTTTTCAAGGTTCCATTACCTTATCTAATGCTTGTTCTGAATCTTTTTTACCTTATCTGATGGATGTTCGGTTGAACTTGGAAACTCTTCTTTTTCTTGATCTAAAAATGTCTTTATACAGTTGAAAATCTCGAGTACATATTTAATTTCCATAAGCTGACTATCTACATCGTTCACTCCACTATCATTATATAAAATAAATGACTCTATTTCTGTATGTACATCATTTATAGGATGATTGTTGGGCTTCTCCTTGCTATTTATCATGAACTTCATTTTGGTTTCTTGGTACAACTTTCTCAATTGCCCGAAAACTGAGATGGTGTCATAGGAAAAGTCTAACTGCAGTGTGCCTCTTAATTTTGCTCCCCAAGATCTCAACAATAACATGCCAAACCTATGGTAGTATATCAACTACCACCGCATCCATTAAAACATTCTTTGCAAGGATTTGATCTAGGGATACTACCAAACCTTTGATTAGACCAAGACAACAAACCTTACTAGAATCAAAAGAATACAAATCATGGTACTCACGAGTTATATCTAGACCCAACCTTTCCATGATGGCTTTTGGCATTAAATTATGAGAGGCACTGGAGTCAAGCATGGAGTTGTGAAGAATGAATTGGTGGATTCTTAAACTGAGGTAAAATGGAGGAACATCATTATCTCCTGACTGACCATCTATGGCTAGACCAAAAATCAATTCAAGCTAGTCATCTTAAATATTAACCATGTCACACATAGAATCAAATTTGAGCATTTTAATTATATTAGAATTGTAATGGCTATTTTTTACTAGTTCAGTAAGAGGGATTGACACTTTCAACTTTGAAATTTATGTTTCTAGATTGAAAGAACTAGATTTATCTACCTCTCTTTGGACATTGTCTCTCTTCTCGGGCAGATCTCTTGGTACCTGATCCTTCTTTTGACTGTCATGATCCTTGCTTGGACTACTTGTAGATGGTTGTTATGCTTTTCTTTGATCGGCTATTGCTAGCTCTTTACCTTTACTTTGACTACCTTGAGGATTTGATTTCTGTTAGGTATCTTTCTGTTGTGATGTCCTTTTCTGAATAGGAGCGATTGGGACATCTATATTCCTCAAAGAATATTGCTTCTGTTGATAACTGAGTGCATTCAAATATCCTCTTTGATAATCATTGGTTTGGGTCTCTAATGCATTGTCACTTGCCAATATGTAGTCCTCATATTTAGGATCCTCCACCTTCTCGACATACTTCTCATTTTCAGTCAAGAAAATGGGATGGTAATCTTCCCTAAAGAAGTGATTTTCCCCAATAATCAGGTCTATTTCATCATCAAATTATCCTTGAGAATAATTCTACTACAAGGGTATCTGAATTGGCTGTTGAGATGTCGATGCCTCATGTTGGGTAGCAGAGGTCCCGCATAACAGTTTTTGGGCTTAAAGCCTATAAATTAGATAAAAATATGGTAAATACTCTAAAATATGTGGAGCATAAAGCGTAATAGATCGATTCAAGGGGGTCGCCTACCCAAGAAACAATATAGAATAATAGGAAGTAAGTCGGCTTGTCCATGGTCCGCAAACAATAGGAACGTATAAATAGAGCGCGGCTCTATGGGTAGAAAGTAGTTTTTTGGTATGTACTTTTGGATCTGAATTGTAATGGGCTTTTGAGAAGAAAATTATAAATCGTTTGTGAGTCTGAGTCAAGGGGGTTGGTAGAAAGATAGAGGTTCTATAGCTGTGTGCGCAGAGGCCTAGAAGAGTTTGTAGTTATGTGCACAAACCCCTGCAGCTAAGTGTGTAGGGAAAATCTAGATGTATTGGTGAAGGAATTGAATAAAGATAAGTTGAGTTCTGAAATTCTATGTTAAATCTGAATTATTGCAGATATGGCTAATTTATGGTTAATACAATTGTTTGATCTATGTGCATATGCTTATGGTATAAATTTATGCAAATATGTAACTTTTCTAAGTGCGTGAATTGGTTAATTCTATTAAATGTTTGCTTAAAGACCATAAAAAGTATATTTAATCTATAGCAACACATTAATAAAGTATTAAGGAGTGTTCTGGGTCTAGACCTGCGTGGAGCAAAGTAGCGTGAAGCCACAGAATGGTGTGTGAAACAGGCATACCACATTAAGACATCTGAAGGGTGCAGAAACCTAGTTCCAGCACCCTCCCCTGCTACCTTGGGTGAGACCTCATTCCACGCTCCGCAAGTTGTTGCCGAGAGGGCCGGTAGTTGTGGGATTTGTTTGGCTAAATAACTCTTCTGAACCTGGATCAGGCCCATATAAGCCAACAAATGGTTCCGTTGCTGAGACTGGGATCTCCCTAAGGGATGTCTAATGTCGAAATCTTACAAGGGAAAGAATTGAAGATTGATTGAATCAGGAGTAGTACGAGTTTAGACGTGCAAGTCAAAGGTCATGAACGACAAGCACAATCTAGCTATAAGTATTCCATGGAGTAGGAAGCGAAGATCCAGAACAATTTTGGTTCATGGTAAGGCGATATGGGAAGCACATGGGGTTACAGATGATAACATCAAGAAGGCTACCTTAGTTAGCATGTTACAGGACTGAGCACTGACATGGTATAGAAAGTGCTTAGGCAACAACCTAAATGCAAGAACAGCAGAAATCTGGAATGAAATAAAAAAAGAGTTTAGCCGGTTGAAATCAGAAATGCGGTCGATTATAAGGTTCAAGGAAATCATGATGATGCCTAGTGAAACCCCGTGGGATCTAGATCAGAGATTGAAAAGTACAATCCGTGAGGTGAACATGATGTTGTGGGATGTGCAGCACTTCGCATGGTTTATGGCATCACTAACGCCACACCTAAAGATGGCACTATCATAAAAAAAGATCTCAACCCAAGCTGAAGCATTAGAGACCGAAATGAGGTTGTACGAAACTCTGATATAGGATCTGGGGTCAAGAGTTCAACAAATCCATGTGCAAATACAAAATCTACGTTTAGAAATGCAGAAATTGAAACAAGAATAGGCACCTCGCCTAGGATCCTGAGAGGAAGTATGGTGTATAAAGTGTAGAAGCCAGGGTCATGATAAAGATCACTATCCAGTTTTTGCAAACTATGTGGCCATAGGGGGTCCAACGCCGTTGTGACCAGAAGCATAGGCAGGCCCTAGCACGACACCCGCACTCTAGTGCACAATATGCCAAGAGGGAGAAAAGCATGCCACGGATAATTGTCATCTATTATAGAATATGAGACAACCACCCCCCAGCGGCTATTTTGAAACTTTTGCCGATCGATGGGCCACAAGGAACGAGACTGCCAAAGTTATCAATTATTGATGGACTAGCCACCTACCTACAGAATGTAGATTGAAGTGCGAGGTCAGGGTCCAGCTGTGGTGATAGCGCGTAGTGGGTTCCAGGGACGTGCGAGGGTGGGGAGGAATGGGGCCAGGAAGGGGTCGCGGGCAACTCATCTGTTACAACTTTAGAGGACCGGGCCACTATTTGTGGGACTGTACCAATCCGACCAGAATATCGTGCCCTTACTATGAACAATTCGATCATGAACTGATATATTGTCCCACACTAATAGCACAAATTCGCAAAAAAAAGGCATCACAACCTACAACGACACAGAACATCCAGATGATGAGGTCCGAACCATGTGAAGAAGATCCCAACGTGAATATGGTGCTAAGAAGTGGCACGGTCATGGGAAAGGATAAGGAGTAACTAACCAAGGAGGACGTAGGAGTTCGTAAGGGGATAGGTCTGGAAGATCGAGAGAGCTTCACGAAGGTCTCTACCCCAGGTAGTAGGGATCAATCCAAGATAGAAAGGGATTCCTCGATGTTGACTACCTTTTTAGAGACATGCATGAAATTGCTTCATGACAATAGAGTGGTTAAGGGCTTGCAAGAATTGATAAAGAGGTGCGTAGGATCAAGTGAACTACGCGTGATCCGAAAATTGGGAAAACATGCATTTCAGACTGGGCGAGAAGTGTGGTTAACAGTGCAGATTGGTGACTATGAGATGGATCAGATCATTCTGGACTTGGGCTCAGATGCAAACGTACTACCCAAACAAACGTGGGAGCACATGGGCAGGCCCACACTACAATGGTCTCCTATTCAATTAAGGATGACGAATCAACATAAGATCTTGCCCATGTGAATATTGCAAGGGATTATGGTAGATATAGAAGGCACAAGCACTTGAATAGGCTTCGAGGTAATTGAAATTGTGGATGAAAGTAGCCCTTACCCTACATTATTAGGAATAGACTAGGCCACTGACATGAATGGAGTTATTAATTTAAAGAAGAGGAAAATGATCTTTGAGCAGAAGCCGCTCTGCATAGTCATTCCATTAGACCCAGCTGAAGGATCGCATTACACTAAACCCATGCGCGGCCAAGGAAATGATGATGAATTAGATTGCATTTACAAAATCATTGCACGACATCAAGTGGGAGACAATCCGACGATGGGAGGAAGAATGTCATGGGAGCTTGCAGACTCCTGCACTGAAGATTCATATGAAGAAGATGAGTGATGGCATAACCTACTGAATGGGGTAACCACATTAAATTGCAATATGGTGACTAAATCGATGTGTTTCATTAAAGCTCAGGATCGTGAACTCCCGATGTATGATGGGCTAACAATAGTAGATGAATTTTTTATCACATTTGAAGACACAGTACCAGAGCACCAGCAGTTCGATGCATTGAAATGGGTATTGTGTGCTACGCTTTCCCATTGGTGGGGCACTCATGAAGGAACCTTCGACAATTGGCGTGACTGTCAGCGCATGATGCAGATAAGATTTGGAAGGTCAGAACTACGTGTAACAGAGAAATACAATGGACGTGATGATCCACGCAGGCACCTAACCAAGTTAGTCCAAGCTTATGGAGAAGGACCTCAACAGAAGTGGGTACATTTATTTATCATACCTTGGACGTCATCCCAAGGAATTGGTATATTGAAATAGAGCTCCGACATGGCACATGCGAATGGGATATCTTGCGCGAGGGGTTTTTGTCAACTTTCCTCTTTAAGGATCAATGGATGGATACTGTAGACGATGCGCTGCAAGTGGTAAAGGCCACTATTTTTAAAATACCATCAGAACCAGAAGAAATCATGCAGCCAGACTGGTCACAACAGTTAAGCCAGGCCCTAGAATGTTACAATGTGCAGGTATAAGATGATGAGGATGACCCTAGAAAAATCAATATTCCAAAAACAAAGAGGATTCGATAGGTACGCGGACCAATAATCGAGGATCCAGACATCACTACGCCATTGAAAACAAAACAAGTAAACATTGAAATAGAGGAAGTGCCAAAGTACGTAATGCTAGGATACTATTGGGACGATGCTACTATGGAAAAGGTGGTCGAGTTGCTTCGAGAGTATCAAGATTTATTCCCCACAAAAATCATGGAATTAAAAGGGATCCTCAGTGACCTGGGAATGATGAAGATAACCTTGAAGTTGGATGCAAATCCAGTTAAGCAGTGGCCTTACCGGTTGAACCCAACAAAGCAAAGGCGAAGAGTTGGATAAGATGATGGTGCAGGAATAATTGAACTGGTAGAAGAGTCTGATTGGGTAAGTCCTATGGTTGTACAAGAGAAAAAATAGAAGGGTGAAATTCACATCTGCGTTGATTTCAAAAAGCTCAATGGTGCATGTGTCAATGATCCCTTTCTGATGCCATTTATAGATGAAGTACTGGAAAATGTGGGAGGACAAGAAGCCTACTCCTTCACAGACGGTTTCTCAGGTTACCACCAGATCAAGATCATGCCAAAGGACAAAAGTAAGATAACTTTCGCCATCGAATAGGGATGTTTTCAGCATATGGTGATGCCCTTTGGACTAAAGATGGTGTCATTGATATTCTCTCATATCGTGGTAGCTACCTTCAAGGAAATTATACACAAGTTCTTAGAGGTATATCTAGATGATTGGACCATATTTGGGCTAGTTAAGAAGAATATCACGAGCCTACAATTAATGTTGGATACTTTCCGATGGCACAAGGTCGCGCTAAATCTAAAGAAGTGTACTTTTCTCATCCCCTTCGGGAACCTGCTCGGCCATGTGGTTTGTAAGCAAGGTCTAATGGTGGATCTGGTGAAGATCATTGTCATACTCAATCTGCAAGCACCACGAAGTGTCAAAAAACTGCGCGCTACCTTGGGACACACTGGTTAATATTGAAATTTCATCAACAGCTACACGCAGATCACGGCCCCAATGGAACAATTGCTGAAGTAGGATACTACTTATTGCTGGAATGAGGAATGCAATAGAAGTCTGAAAATTCTTAAGGAAAAGATGGCATCAACTCCTATATTGGTCTTTCCAAAATGGGAGATCGAATTTCATGTGCACATTGATGTGTCATGTATCACATTGGGTGCGGTACTCACTCAAGAAGGAGTAGAGGGGATTGATCATCTGATCACATTTGCAAGTCAACGATTGTCAAAAGCTAAGAAGAACTACTCTACTACTGAGCGAGAAGGATTGGCAATGGTACACGTGCTCCATAAATACCACCGCTATATGCTTGGAGGACACTTTAAGATGTATACTGACCACTCACTGCTAAAATACCTAGTGAATAAGCCTGTGTTGGGGGGGCGCATCTATAGGTGGCTATTATTATTTCAAGAATATGACTTCGAAGTCATTGTAAAGCTAGGACGTTTGAACGCAGGCCCAAACCACCTATCTCGAATTGAGAACAACAAAGAGCCCATAAATTTGGAGGAAGGTCTACTAGATGTATAGCTGTATGCAATGCGCATCACAGATGACCATTTTGAGGACACAATCCACTTTTTAACTACAGGAATCGCACTGCAAGGATATTCCATTCAGCAAAAGAAATAATTAGTGATACACGTAGCAGAATTTACTATTATTGCAGGACACCTCTACAAAATGGGCAATGATGAAATATTACGTAGATATGTACCTAAATTTGAGTGAGGACACATCCTAGCCGAAGCACATGGAGGGGTTGCTAGAGGACACTATGCGGGTCACACCACAGCACACAAGATTCTTCGTGCAAGACTACAGTAGCCAACTCTACATCAAGACTCGAAAGCATATTGTTGGGCTTGCAACATATGTCAATGAACTAGGAACCCATCATGAAGGGACAAAATATCGCTCAATCCACAAATGATGTTGCAACCATTTGAGAAGTGGGAAATCGACTTCATAGGACCTATTGCACCTTAAGGGAAGATAAGTGTGCACTTCATCATCACCGCGATAGAATATTTGACCCGATGGGTAGAAGCAAAGCTGGTTAAGGATTGTACGACTGCTACAGAGGTGAAATTCTTGTTCAAGAATGTGTTGACATGGTTTGGATGTCCCAAAATTTTAATGAGCGATCGTAAAATGCATTTTCTGAATGAAACAGTTAGCGCACTCACTAAGGAATTCCAGATCTATCATCAACAGAGTATTCCATACCATCCACAAGCGAATGGGACCGTCGAAACATTCAACAAAATTTTGGAGACTGCATTGACTAAGGTTTGTAACATGCAGCGAAATGATTGGGACTTTCACATCCCTGTTGTGCTCTAGGCTTACCAAACCACGTACAAGAAATTGATAGGCCAGACACCTTTTCAGTTATTCTATGGTAAGGAAGTCGTTATTCCCATGGAATATATTGTACCCATTTTGCGAATCACAGCAATGACAAGCATGGCTAACTGTGGAGCTTTGGAGGAATAGTTCACGCAACTGGAGGAACCAGAGGAATGGTTTTTGGCTAGATTCCATTAGCAAGTACAAAAAAAATGAGAGAAAGCATGGCATTATCACCATATCAAGGTGCAAACTTTCAAGGAGAATGATCTAGTATTACTGTATGAAAACAAGTTTGAGAAATTCCCTGGCAAGCTCTGAATGCATTGGTTGGGTCCTTGTAGAGTCAAAGAAGTTACAGATGGGGGCGCAATCCAGCTTTCTAAGCTCAATGGAGACCCCTTCTCGGGCAGAGTAAATGGTAGTCGCCTGAAGCTCTACACAGGTGTGCTGACCGCCTGACTAACTGACTGAAGGACAATCTCACTGCTCCAACCAGTTGAAAGAGAGCACGAGACGATAAAGCAGTCTGGGGGACAACTGCGCAACCACCAGGGTGTGCGTGGATATGGCCTTTCACAAGGGTCAGGGTTGCATGGAATGGGATGTGTTGCTACGGTGACAAGCAGAGAGGTGACCATTGTTGTCACTATTCATGACAAGATGGTTGAGTTATAGCCAAAAGGAGCGGGCGGCGAGCAATTAAGAGACAAGGTACGGGCCAGATCTAGAACGATCTGCCGCAGACTTCACCTGAGGACACCAAAAAAGGTGGGAGCCAACAAATTTGAATTTCAGAACACTTATAAATCACTGGGGGGTTTCTACCGAACAGGCTGCCCATTTAAGCTATTGAGCTTTCCTGCCACTATGGAACTCTTCATTATATACACTCAAGGAGTAAGGCCGAGAGTTGAGATATGGCCAAATATGTAGGGCTTTCTAAAAAATACGGTGTGGACAGCTGCGGGCATGATGCAGAGTTCAACACTGTCACGAGGGGATGTGCCCAAAAATTGTAGACACAAAGCAGAACTGGTCTGGATGTTGTTGCCTTACCCATGGGCTAGACGATGAACCATAGAGGATAGCAGAAAAGTTGTAAATACGAAGCCAAATGGTGGAATTGTCATTAATAGGGCACCTCTGGTGTATCTTGAAGATTGGGATCTCGCAGACAGCAACAATGGTCTTGCAAAATTGTAACACAAGCTACAGCAAACAAAGCGAAGAGAAGATACCAACTTAGGAATTGGCTGCATTGGTATGAGGAGGTCTCGTATGCACCACCTTGGCTAGAGATAAAATCTTATGAGGGGGTGTTCTATGTTAACTGAGTAGAGCAGAATGAGCAGTATCCGTTGTGAGAATTCGATGAAACGCTGAAGCAAGAGCTCGAAGAAGCGTTGCAAGAGATGAAGAAGGAGCAGCAGCATGAAGAACGTCACTCACGGGGAGGTGAACTGTGGAGCCTATGTAGTTCGTCTCACCCCACCAACGAGTGACTTGGGATGAGTTACAATGATTGTGTTGGGGGCCTGTTGGGCAATGGAGGTCCTGCGTAACAATTTTGGGGCTTAGAGCCTATAAATTAGGATAAAAATATGGTAAAGACTTCGAAATATGTGGAGCGTGAAGCGTAATAGATCAAGTCAAGGGGTTGTTCGCCCAAGAAAGAATATAGAATAATAGGAAGTAAGTCAGCTTGTCCATGGTCCGCGGACCATAGGAATGTATAAATAGAGCAAGGCTCTATGGGTAGAAAGTAGTTTTTTGGTATGTACTTTTGGATCTGAATTGTAATGGGCTTTTGAGAAGAAAATTCTGAAGCGTCTGTGAGTCTGAGTCAAGGGGGTTGGTAGAAAGATAGAGGCTCTGCAACTATGTGCACAGAGGCCTAGAAGAGTCCGCAGCTATGTGCGCGAACCCCTGCAGTTGAGTGTGCAGGGCAGATCTGGATGTATTGGTGAAGGAATTGAATAAAGATAAGTTGAATTATGAAATTTTGTGTTAAATCTGAATTATTGCAGATCTGACTAATTTATGGTTAATACAACTGTTTGATCTATGCGCATATGCTTATGGTATAAATTTATGCGAATCTGTATCTTTTCTAAGTGCACAAACTAGCACCCACGGGGCTTTGGATTGACGGTGAATGGGTGCTATGTTAAGGCACTCCTTGTGATAGGTCACTGGTTCAAATCCCCCATGGGTGCTTACGTACCAAAAAAAAAAAAAATTGTGGACTGGTTAATTCTGTTAAATGTTTGCTTAAAGACCATAAAAAGTAGATTTAATCTATAACAACACATTAATAAAGTATTAAGGAGTGTTCTGGGTCCAGACCTGTGTAGAGAAGAGTGGTGCGAAGCCACAGAACAGTGCGTGAAACTAGCAGACCACATCAAGACATCCCAAGGGTGCGGAAACCTGGTTCCAACACCCTCCCCTACTACCTCAAGTGAGGCCTTAGTCCACACTCCATGAGCTGTTGCTGGAAGGGCCGGTAGCTACGAGATTTTTTTGGATAAATAACACTTTCAAATCTAGGTCAGGCCCATATAAGCCAACACTTCAGAATCTTTCTGCTCCCTTTGTTTTATCATGTACAGAGGTTGCTGCCGATTTCCGAAGTTAGGATTTCTGATTTGGGGCTCCTGAGTTCTATCTAAATTTATCATCCGATTGGCCATTCTCTCCATGGTTCTGATCAGTGCATCGACCTTATGATTGGTGGAAGAAGAAGGTTCTTCTTTGATGGTTACTCCCTTTTCTAGTTTCTCATGTTTCAACTGAGACTTTTTAATCATCAAGTTTGCTTCCACACTTACCACATTGTTCTTCATGTCTTCCAGAGTTGTGGGATCTCTTTCCCTCAACTAATAAGCCTTCTCTGGATCAAAATCATCCAAGTAATGTTGAAGTTCCAAATCAAGTTGAGGCTTCATGTTATCCAGAATGGAATTGTAGATCTGATTGAACCTTATAGTGAATACCTAAACCGTCTCATTAGGATTCCTTTTCAATGTGTTGTATTCCACTAAGATCTGCAATGGATTCTTCTTTTCCCACCAACTAGTTAAGAACAACTCATTCAACCTCTGAGGAGTATCAATGGAGCGAGCTTCCAAACCACGAAACCTTTTTTTGACATCTCCAGAAAAACTTTGAGCCATTAGTCTCAGTTTACCATCATCTTCATCAACTTCCTCTAAGTTAATGAAATCAACCATATTATCAATATGTTGCTACATTGTGACTCCTGAGTTGCCATCAAATAGAGGAAGTCTCTGTCCATAGGTCTCAGGTAAAGCTGCCAACTGACAAGGTAATACTAAGGTTGAAAACCTCACTATAGCTCCTAGCGAATGGTGAATGGGAACTGCAATGGGTTGTGTTGGTTGAGATGAAGATAGAAGAGGCGATGTGGATGTTTTTGAAAGTGTAGTAGAGGGTATGGAAGAAGATAAGATTTCAAGTTGATACTGAATATAGGCCTTTTCAGTAGTGATTTGTAATTGATCAGCTAGGCTTTGAAGTTTCTCAAAATTAGACCAAAACTCGTGCTCAAGTTTTAAAGACCGAGAAGCAGCAGAAGGTTGGTTAAACAAAGACTTTGAGGCAAGAAGGTATGATTCAAACGTTATGGGATCAAAAAATTCTTCTGTAAGACAAGACTCAGATTTGGAACAGAATAGGGATAGCTCAAATTTAATGTCGAAAGGTATATCCTCAATACTATGTATTTGATCTGGCATGGAAGTGGTCCTTTCCAATTTTGTGGTTTCAGTCTCGGGGAAAGGGACTTTAGGCTTTCTTAACAATCTTTCAATATTATCAACTAGAGAAGGAGGATTTGGGTTAGGGTTTGACCTGGTGTATCTTTTTGGAGCCAGTATCTTAACAGGGTCACAAACTATATGAGATAAAAGACATAAGACTTTGAGCTGAACAAAATTATTTTCAAAGGAAAGTCTTCAATAGTGAAATCTAAAATTAGTAATGATTGACAGCTTACCAATGGAATGAAGTTTGATCGAACTTGTGATTTGTACCCTTCTTCACTTTTTGAACAAGCTCTGATTGTCTTCAACAGAATTAGCTAGATCTGGATGCAAGATTTGTGTTATGTACCTAGGGGGGGTAATATGGGGTACCGAGGGAGGTACCCAAGGTAATAATGTAATAATGGGATGGGCCATAGTAATAAATAAGGTGGTTAACCCATGTCATGTAAGGGACCACAAGTAGTTAATAATAATGTAATGGGCCCATGGTATTAGTTGATGGTATGAGTAAACCATGGTAATGATGCATGGTATTGTATGTATGAGGCCTATATAGAGGCTAGAGACTCCACATGGAGAGATATGAAGAGAAGTATTCTTGTATGAACAGGCATATGGCTTGTGGAGTGTTCTCCTTCCTTAAGGAGTGAATGTATGGTGTTGCCCTACCTTAAGGGTTTGATACTAAAGATTCATTTCTATCTATTTCTTGGGTTTATTTGCATTATCTTATGCTTTATTATCAGATCTATAATATTCTTCGGTTAGATATACAACAATTTGTATCGTTTGTCTCCTAGAGGCCAACTCTACAATCTTGACACCGCAATTCCTAAATCAACCTTTATGAAGCTTAGTCCCATCATCCAGAGGACCAAAATCCAATGAAAACTAGTCGTACACCCAGGGAAAATGAACCTTTCATCCCCGGCAACAGTGCCAGTATGTTATCACTCCTCCAGATTTCCAAGCTAAGAAAGAGTCTAGCTGAGGTAACCACAGACCCATCTTTTGACTTGGTAGCTAGCCCTACGAAGCTAGAGAGGGCTCTGTCCAAAGGATCACAGCCAAGAGGGTTGGATGGATTTATGGATTTATGCTAGATATAGTAGCTCAGGGTTTTTTGATTTGATTTGATTGGGGTAGTCACTGGATGAGTGAATTAGGTCAGAAAGTGAACTAGGTTAGGGCAAAAGAGAGTCAGAATTGCAGGCATCTTATGGGGTAAGGTAGGAAAGTTAATTTAACACTTTGTAGTATAGTGATGAAATGGTTTAGACTGGTGAGGTGCTAAAAAGAGCATGAAGAATATGAATTATTTTTAAACTAAAGAAATGAAACAATTTATGATGATTTTCCCACAACAGAGCATAGAAGATGAATTATGCTTATCACACCTTGAAAATCAAACATACTTAGAGTGAAATAAATCATGAGAGATACAAAACATTCATACATATGAAACTAAAGAAAAAACAATGTCAAAATACCATGCCACAGGAATCCCACCAAAATGGCAGCAACTCATCCAATATATTCCATGCCAAAATCTGAACCACTAGTACAACATCCAATAGAGTCCAACGTATAAAATGACTGAGACATTACATAATATAGGCCTCAAAACAACTCATCCTAGCCTCAAGGGTCTATTGCATGAGAGGAGGAGCAATTGCAACAAAAACTAAACTGATAGCTAGAGTGTAGGGTGGTCAAAGTGATTCATCCCTAACTTAAGCAAACGGATTCATTACAAGTCATAACAGCCTTTTACTTAATGTATTTACCCTAGGTAATAATAAAAACATAATAATTACATCATCCTTATCAATTACATGAGTAAAACACTAATTTCCCATAGGTAAAAATCAAATTGGAGAGAAACAGTGAAAATCTAGGTTGACTGTCAAACGCGCAGTGCCAGTGTCAAACGCGCAATGCCATCTTCAAGCTGGCATTTACCTACCTTCCTAATGTCCAAATCTAGACCAGGATAGCTCATTGGAAAGATTATCCTATCTAGTTTCCAAAAGTGCACTTTTTTTTTTAAATGGGCTTGATTTGCCTCCCCAAAATTCCTTTTTCCCAATACTACTCAAACGCACAACGCCTGATCCAAAAATGAGGTAGAAACATGATTTTTAGGTGGTTTTTTGCCTTTTTCACCCACCAGTTTTTCTTTCCAAGGCTAGAAACATAGTTTTCTTAGATGTCTTGGTCCTTCTAGATCTAATGGTGGTGGCCATTCCTCCAAAAAGTGCAATTCCTAAGGCACTGCGTGTTTGACCAAACTGTTGATATAAAAATTACCTTAAAAAGACAGGAAAAGCAAGATGACAAAAATTGAGCCAAGGGTCTTCAAAATTGTTCAAGAAGTTGACGTTTAAGGTGGCTAGGCATGGATTGAAGCCTCTACAAGTATATCAATATTCTTCTTCTACTCTTGGTGAGGTAGGGCTTCAATTCTTGCCCTAGCAGCTTTGAGCTTTGCCCTTGTTATTTGGTTCCTTGGCTCAATTTTTGTCATCTTGCTTTTCCTGTCTTTTTAAGGCAATTTTTATATCAGCATTTTGGTCAAACGTGTAGCACCTTAGGCACTGCACACTTTTTGGTGGCACGTTTTGGAGGAATGGCCACCACCACTGGATTTAGAAGGACTAAGACACCCAGGAAAACCATGTTTCCAACCCTGGAAAGCAAAACTGGTGGGTGAGTAGGAAAAAACACACCTAAAAATCATGTTTTTGCCTCATTTCTGGACAACACGCTATGCATTTGAGTAGTCTTGGGAGAAAGGAATTTTGGAGGGACATCAAGCCCATTTTGAAAACCAAGGGCAGTTTTGGAAACTAGATAGGATAAGCATTGCAATGAGCTATCCTGGGCTAGATTTGGACATCAGGAAGGCAAGTAAAAATCAGCTTGAATATGGTGTTGTGCATTTGACACTCGCACTGGGTGTTTGACACTAGCACTACGCGTTTGACAGTCAGCCCAGATTTTCACTGTTTCTCTCTAATTTGACTTTTACTTATGGGAAATTAGTATTTTACTGATGTAATTGATAAGAATGATGTAATTATTATGTTTTTACTGTTACCTAAGGTAAATACATTAGGTAAATGGCCTCTATGACTTGTAATGAATCAGTTTGCTTAAGTTAGGGATAAGTCACTTTGACCACCCTACACTCTAGCTATTAGTTCAGGTTTTGTTGCAACTGCTCCTCCTCTCATGGACTCGACCTCTGAGGCTAGGATGAGTTATTTTGAGGCCTATATTATCTAATTTATCAATCATTCTACAGGTTAGACTCCATTGGATATTGTATTAGTGTTTTTTGGCATGAAATATATTGGATGAGTTGCACCTATTTTGGTGGGATTCTTGTGGCATGGTATTTTGATATTGTTTCTTCTTCAGTTTCATATGTATGAATATTTTGTACCTCTCATGATTCATTCCACTCTAAATATGTTTGATTTTCAAGGTGTGATAAGCAAAATTCATATTGTATGCTCTATTTTGGGAAACTCATCATAGATTGTTTCATTTCTTCAGTTTAAAAAGAATTCATAATCTCATGCTCTTTTTAGCACATCACTAGTCTAAACCATCTCATCACTATAATACAAAGTGTTAAAGTAACTTGCCTACCTTGCCCCATCAGATGCCTACAATTCTGACTCTCTTATTCCCTAACCTAGTTCACTCTCTGACCTAATTCACTCATCTAGTGATTACCCCAAGAAAATCAAACCAAACAAAACATCAGCTACTATATCTAGCCTAAAACCATAATCCATCCAACCCTCTTGGCCATTATCCTTTGGAGAGAGCCCTCTCCAACTTGGTAGGGTTAGCTACCAAGTCAAAATATTGGTCTATGGTTACCTTAGTTGGACTCTTCCTCAGCCTCGGAGATTCAGAGGAGTGATAACAAAGGTAACAATTTAAAATCTGTGGTTTAGAAGGATAGTTAGTCCAAAGTCACTATTTTCCCTTTGTGAGGAAAATGCATAAGCCAAAAAACTAATGAGACAATGGCTTCCATTACATAAATCCAACTGTGTCCCAGCAAAAGGTTGTAATTGAGTGGGTGATCCACAAATTCAATATGAACTGAAATATTTTTCCCTCCAAGGTTGATGGGAATGCTAGCAAGATATCCCTTAGGAGGAAAAGTGTGGCCATCAAATTATTTCATGGAATTTGATGGTGGGGAAAGAGTGGGAAAACCCAGGTCAATACAATAGGAAATATCCAGTACACAGGTAGATGCACCTTCATGAATGAAAGTTTGGTGAACGACTTTACCGTTTGCATGACCCTGCACTTGGAATGCAAGTTGGGGGGAAAGACGTGGTTTAATTTAATCCATGTCAAAGACAACTAGGCTGGAATCTTGAGGGATGACTATGTGTATAACTGAAAGCAAAGATTTATGTTGCATGGGACAACTTTGTAATACTTCGAGAGCGCACATGGAACAATACACCTATGTGAGATATTCTACAATAAAGTAGTTCTAGGTATTGTAGGTAGATAGATTGTTCAAAGTATAATGAAGTGTCCCCTTGGAGGGATGAATCACAGGGTTAAAAATGGGCCCCTCAATGTGAAAATCATTAGGTGGAGGTAGAGTATAAGACAACAGGGTATCCAATGTGTATAAGATAGAATTCCCATAATTCTTGGCTCGATCTTGTAAATCAACTACCTTAAAAGCATAAATGATTGATGATCCTTCTCCAGGATGAGGGGAATGAGAACCACAATTTTCCCCTGGTGAGGGTGGGAGTGGGTTCACAACCATACTTTGTTGCTGAGTAGGGAAAGGGTTGGTAAGGAAAATAGGGTTCCTAGAAACCTTTTGTACAAGGATATCAATGCACTCTTATAGATGAGGATATTTGTAGGTTAAATGATCCTCATACTAGATCTTGCAAGGAAACTTCACCACTTTCTTTATTCCTTTGTCAGATTAAATGGTAGTAGGTGCTTGATCTTGAGTGTTTTGAACAGATTTATTCTCCTCAAGAGAGTTCTTGTTCTTATTCTTCTTTTTCTTTCCACTATATTTCTTTATAGATTGCACAAAGTTAATCGCAGTGGTTGGAGGAGTAGTAGTATGAGCATTCATAGTCTTTTGAATGTTTTGAATAGATTATTACTCCTCAGGAAAGGTCTTTTTAAAATATGAAATTGTGCTCAAATTCCACTTTGGATAGCTCACTTGATGGAGATAATGATTGCATTGAATTAATCTTTTCTAGGTGACCAAAATTACCTAAATATCACTCAAATCGGATAAGGGAAAGTGTTCTTATGAAGAAAAGATCACATATGCATATTTGATAAGGTCGACCCTAAAGAAAATTGGACCACCTTGGAAAGCTATTAATACAAGTGACCTCTACCTCATTTAGACACAATGATGAGACACTCTTCTATCTTGGTTTTTGGCTCGCACAGGTCTGAGGCTAGTCTACGGAGGAATAGTTTCATTCTGATGTGAAATTTTACGGTCCAAAGCTCGCATCTATGATTTAGGGTTTTGGGCCTCAATCACAGGCACAACACAGGAAGAATTTGACCATAATCACTCACACTAAATCTCATATGTTTGAATGGAGCCTTCCAATCACATGAACAAAACTCCATCCATGTGAGTGGGAGTTAGGGTTTCCACAGTCCATATCTGACCCCAATCACTCACATGCTAGTTTTAAGGGAGAGACTAGGAACCTATAGTCGCTCACGTATGTTATAAAATTGTAGGTTTTAACCCCGTACAGAAATTACCTGCATACGAATTCTAAAACAAAGAAAATAAACAATGTGAGAGCATAACACATAAAACACATAT
>APFE030402471.1:0-24833 GCA_000404065.3 Pinus taeda
TGGATCTCCCTCTAAGATTCTCATTCCTTCTAGAGGCCTCAGGGAAGGAGACCCGCTTTCTCCATTTCTTTTCATCCTTATGATGGAAGGACTTGGTCGGTCTATCAAGCACGCTAAAGCAATGGGTATGACCAAAGGCATTCAACTAACAGAGAATGGTGAGGCTCTAACTTATGAATGATTTGTAGATGACACCATGTTACAGGGAATCCCCACAGTCAAAGAAGCTACAACCTACAAAAAAATCCTGAATGATTTTGCGAGGGCCACAGGAATGGAAGTTAATTTCTCCAAATCAAAAATCTTTTTCTTTAATCCAATATTGATATTGAGAGAAATATCTACAAAATTCTAGGTTTTCAACGGGACTCCCTCCCCTCTAAATATTTGGGAGTTCCTCTAACTGTTAAACCGATGTAGGGCAAAGTCAGAAAATGGACCATCAGAGCTTTAAATCTGATCGACAGGTTGGCTCTTACAAAGGTTGTACTACAATTTATCCTTGTTTTTATGTTATGAGCTCTCTCCGCTCCAAAGGGAGTTCTGCAGCAATTCAAAAATATCCAAAGAGACTTTCTTTGGGGCAAGGAGAGTAGGAAGAAATGGGCCTTAGTTTCATGGGAAAAACTCTGTAGAACTAAGCACTATGGGGGCCTAGGCTTGGATGACGAGGAGATTCTCAGTAATGTTTTAGGGGCCAAACTATGGTTGCATTAGGTTCATCATCCAAAAGCTCAATGGGCAAGTATCTAGAAAGAAAAATATGCCAGTGCGTGGCAAACTAGTGACCTCATAAGAATGTATGGAAACATAAAGGGGTCACACATCTTGAATAAAGCCTAGGAGAATGGGAGCCTAGATTAAAACCCAAGAATGAAAAATATAGATTTCACATTTGTACAAAACCCTTTGAGAATACCCATTGAGTCGTGGTAATTGTTAGTGCTAAGATGGTATCTCCACGAAAGATAATATGTACCAATGATCAAATTGGTATAGTTATGGATGCTAATAGAGTTATCAAAAACAAATATTATTTCCAAAGGAAGAAACAAATATTTTTCTCATGATAGCGGAGGAAACTACGAGTAATGTAGGAAGAACATTTGTTAATGCCACACTTTTTCTTTCCAATGTGGTTAGGGAATTCCCTTCCCTTGAATCAAACTCTACCATGTTATAATTCATTCCATAGAAATGCATGCTCGAACGGAAGAAGCGCGATGATAAATATTGTAGCATGATTTATTGATGTTGGGAGGAAAGAGAAAGGCGTTTATCTCTAGAAAGAGTTTTAGTTATTGGATGTCTACCTTTTTTTAATATTGTGTCTTGTAAGTTTGTACAAAACAAATCCAAATTTTGTAGATGTGGAGAGATTGCTCTATGTGTGCTATTAAACTTCCATATGAAATAAACTATTTGTTGTTTTCAGAGATAAGAAGATGAAAAATGGGACTTATGGAAAATTGAATGCTAGATAGTAAATGCACAAGATTATATATGAAGTTGCCTTTGAAAAGATGGTTAGGTTGCTGGATCAAATGCAAGTTCTTAGCATTTTCAATGATATTTTTAGTGAACATGTTGTTTGTGCTTCGAATTTTTTCTCGCATTTGCAAAGGAAACACGTTGATCTTAGTCAGCGAATGTGTAAGTGGAAATTTTGTTGGAATTCACTACTCTAATTGTTACGTAGCGAAGTATAGATGCTTCAAGAAGAGTATTGGACGAAGATGATGAAAATTGAACCAAGGTGTCGCAGATCCAAACAAATGTTCCTAGTGCATGCATGCCTTTAGAAAAACATGAAGTGCAACAAAAACTTGCATGCAAGAATCATGGTTCATCAAAAATTTATAAATGCGGGTTGGGTCCATGCATGAAAATATAAGCAAATTCCAACATCGTTGGTACACAACCCACTTTGGTTCGCTCTGCTCTGCTTGGCGTCGCGGCAAACATAACAGAAAGAGAAGATTGGGCTAATAATATAATGTTTTAGAAAATCCTTGCTTGGTTGAAGGGCGAACAAAAAGTAGTATCACGTCAAAATTTATCATTCTCTTTTCTGCTAGGTGAAAAGAAATCACTCCAATTACGGAAGTACCTCCTAGCGGCCCCTGCAAGAAATGTTAAAGATTGCCCAAGCGACCTGATCCTCCCTCACTAGGAGTAGTCCAAAATTGAGTTGAGGCGAGTTGGAACACATGGGAAGTAACTCAGAGAGAGAGAGAGAGCGAGAGACTTGGACCAAGCTCTAGAAATCACCAGAGATTAAGGAAAGATGCACTAGCATATAAAAGTAACTAGAGACATCCTTAGAGAGGATGCTCCATGCCGTTCATAGTTTATCTATGTTGTGTTTATTGGGCTTATTAGTTTGAACACACATTGAATTTTTAAACCTTGATATAACATAAAAATTATTTTGTTCAAATTTATGATCGTGAGAAATGATAGGAGGAGTATGGAGATCTAAGATAACAACTTGATAGAGATGTGGAAAATATCGACAAAGAGACCTAGTGTGCGCAATATTCGATAGAAGGAAGACAATGTTTGTGTCATGTGCATCATAATCTCTTGTTGATAATTTTGAAGTTGTGCATAGCACTGTTAAGAATGTAAACATCATTCCCAAGTATTCTTGGAGAGGTGTGGTAAAAATGAAGCAAATATAGCGAGGTGGTTAGTATCCTCCCATTATTCGTTGAATGAATATTGTTTGAGGAATGTTGTGACACAAGTATTTGTAGGTAGGTCCAAAAAATGCAAGATTGATGGATGGGTGATATATCTCGACTATTAAAAAGATGAAATGTTTGTTCAAATTTCTCCAATGCATTGAGTGAATGTTAGAATGCTTGAGATAGCCTTTGTCCCAACTCTACTAAAGCAACATTAAGGAGTTAGGTCACAATATGTGGAAGAACGTAATGGAGTTTTATTGTGACATTCATAAAGCCATGTGATAGAGGTTGGGATACGATTTCCGCGGAAATGGCTCCACTCTTGGAGAGAAGAGGGAGACCAAATTTTTTTCCAATAGAAATAATATATTTTAGCCCATCTAAAAGAATATTATTCTCGGTTCTGGAAAGGATGGTGATTTTCCCCAATACCATAGTTTAGAAATATTGTCTAGGAGAGGAATATAGGCAAGGAATCATGGTATGCATGTGATTTCTTGTATTCCTTCCCAAACAAAAACTCAAGAACATAAAATAGAGATTACACATTTGTACAAATTTCTTTGAAAGGAAGCATGAGTCATGGTGCTTGTTAGTTCTACCGAGGAGAGAGAATGTGTATCAATGATAAAATCAGTATTGGTGTGGATGTTATTAGAGTTAGTGAAAAAAAGTAATATGTTTGAAAGAAGACAAAAATAGATGTTTCACAAGAGCCTAACAACGGGGAGCAATGTAGGAATTAATAACATGTTTCCTTTTGCTAATGTGATTAGGGAATACCATGGCCTCTAGTCAAAGGCCACCGTGCTATACTTCTTTCCATGGAGAAGTATGTGGAAGATGGAAGAAGTGAGAGGAATGGTATTGTAGTGGGATTGAGGGATGATTGGAAGGAAAAGAAAGACATTTATAGCTAGAAAGAGTTGTAGGTATTGGATGTATGCCTTTTCTAATATTTTGTCTCCGCAAGGTAGGGAGGAAAGGCACAAGGTTATGTATGAAGGTGCCTCTTAAGACATGGTTAGATTGTTGGATCAATTGCAACTTGTTAGCAATTTGAGTGATATTGATAGAGAGCAAGTTAGTTTGTGGCAATATTTTTTGGGATGAGGGCAATCAACTAATGTGCAAGTGAAATCTGAGTTGGAATTGACTAGTGGAAGATAAACTTGATGATGCAAATAAATATTCCTAATATATGCAAGTTTCTAAAAAAAAGATAAAAATCCACCAATATAATATTAAGCTATTTTATTAAACCAACCATTTTATATAGTACATTATATTTTTTAACTTGGTTATATCTTTAAAAATAAATAAACCAGAGTTTTTTACCTTTTTATCATATTTATGAACAAATAATAATAATAATTAGGGAAGAAATTAAAACATTAATATCAAAGCAAGATTTGTGAGAGTAGGTAAACTTGGATTTCAAACTCAACGGCCACATTTCAAATTTTATGAGAATGATTTAACCGCCTCACCTGAGCCAGCTTGTCCAGCTTGTCGGATTCCAAAATCTTTAACCATATGAACTGGAATCCCTAAAACATAAATATCCCATCCCATCGCATATCGATATAATTAGTATAAGCCGGCGGCACTTGGGAGGCTGTACAGGTGAAGCGAGGAGAGGATGGGCATCCTGTCCTTGTGACAGGAAATAAATGCAGAGAGGAAGCCAGGCATTTGAGAGTCGGCCTTGCTTTCTACCTTCCCTTACCTTCCCTCATTATGCCTTGACCTCTGGTACTGTTCCATCTCATGGTGCTAATTGTGGAGCTTCACAATACGCCCACCCATACCACTGCCTGGAATTTAATTTGTTAGTTGACTGAGCAGGATATTGGACATGGCCGGGCTTTGTAGGCTGGCAGAAGAAATCAGAGCAGAATTTGTTAAATGTTTTCACTTGTTTTTTTGAGTTGTTTTCACTTGTTTATTGGTTTTTTTGGTTGTTTTTTTCCAAGCATGGCCATGCTTAATTGAATAATTGTTTTAATTGTTTTTGTGTCTATCTCTTTCAGGGTTTTTGTTTTTCTTTTATTCTAGAAATTTTGTTTTGGCTTGGTTTTGGTTTTCTTTTCTCAGTCTGGGCGGAGAGAGGGAGAAGATTGACTATATTTGATTGGGGCTAGGAGGGAGGATGATGCTAGAGACACGAGAAGAGAACATGGGATCCTGAGGGGACAAGGTATTCACCCTTCTATTCTTTATTTGTATTTCAGGATGATTTTTGTAAAGAACCATCTGAATTAATTTTGCGTGTGCTTGGAACATTTTATTATGCACATTTGTTTTGCTAATACTCTTTCTTTGTTTTGGCTTTATGTTTGCATTACAGGGGCAGAATTACAAATCCAGCTGATAATTGTGGAATGCATGTTATGGGTTTTACAGGTGAGAATCTAAATTATGGCTTCCCTAATTAACAATTTATTCATAAATAAAACAGACTAGGGTTTAAATAACTTATAGTTTTCCCTTGTATTCCAACTCCAGGTAAAGTAAACATAGACCCAATTTAAAGAATTCGTGATCTCTGATGCCTTGGATTTCTGAGACTGTATTTAAGAGCTGGGATAATTGTCAAGGCTTCTTTTCATTCAATGTTCTTGGATAATTACACGTTTATTTTCTTTCATAATTTTTGTTTTTAATAGAGCAGGGTTATATTTTCGAATATGGGTTGTTTTGTTTTTGCTTTCAGAGAAACCCGATAGAAGTTAAATCAATGAAAACTTCTTAAAAAAAATGGGGTTTATCTGGATTCGTTCGTTCTGGCACACTGTTGAGTTTCTATTTCAAAGATATGGTCTCACACAACCCTAGTTGGCAATGCAATGCGCCCTTGGTTACTCCAAGGCAATGCGCCTAGCACACGTAGTTAAGTATAGGGAATGTGACTGCGAAAGAGTCATCAGTCAGTTTTGTTATAATAGTGGCTGGTAATAAGGGCCATTCATTTTTTATTTAATATATATGCCTAATTAGACTTATCTATAGTTTTCAGAACTCATTCCTCACGGCGCCCTAAAAAAATATGTAGGTGAGGTGGGTGGTAAAAGTTACAGGGTATCCATATAAAAGGGCCGCTACCTAGTTTGGTGTGGCATCTTCGTGTTGAACTGCGGCCCTGTTCTTGTTTTTGTTTTGTTTTTGCCTCTGTCACCCCATAAGGTAATAGGCTCTGCAATAACCTCCTTTTCTTCTGCCAAGTGCTGCTCACGGTTTTGCAAGAGGGACAACGCCCTTACTTTCTCTGCGGCAATAGGTGTTGTGATTTGTGCTCATGAGTAGTTTAGGGTAGGCACTTTTGGCAGTAGGTGTTGTGATTTGTTCTTATTAGTAGTTTAGGGTAGGCACTTTTGAAATCAATCCCTTAGAAATGGTGTCACTGAGTTTTTCATTCTCTCTTGATCAGTCTACTCTGAGCATTTCTGTGGCTTTAGCCCATACTAGTGTGTTTTCTTTTTCTGTTTTCTATTTCTGAACAATTTTGTGGAGGTGTAGCCCATATAAGGGTGTTTTTCTTTTTTTATTTCAGCTTGAGAGATTACAGCCTAGCCAATAGAATTGAAATGGTAGTGACATCAAAGATGTCCATGTCAACTGAATTAAATTGAAAGCAGAACAACATTGAGAACATTTTCTAAAAGGGAGTAGATAAAAGTTCTTTGGAAAGGTAATAGAGTAGATGCGGATTGCAAAATTGCAAAACATATGGCAACAAATATTTTTGTTGTGTTGTGACTTGTATGAGGTGTAGATGTGTGCCAGAAAAGAGGCCTCCGAATATTAGTGGGATTGCAACCTCTTTCTGATATTTTGGGAGAAAAGAGAGGATATTCAGTTGTTTAAGACTTTTTATTAGCCTCCTTTTACTTTTACTGGTTTCAATAATCTCATACATAATACAATATACATACAATATATATATATATTATATATATATTAATATATATTAGATATATATATAAATTATATATATAATAATTATATTATTATATAATATATATATATATATATATATATATATTAAAGTTTATTACTTTTGATTTCATGTGAGATGTGTGCTGAAATTTATAGAGGGTAAATTTCTATTGTGTTTCACTTCTATTTATTTTGAATTGGATTTGAAAGAATATTTAGTTATTTGTATTTTGTATTTATTTTATAGAGATATAATTGCTATTAAACATTTAACCTTCTTAAGATATGAAATAGATGGAGTGAGGAGGAGAGCAGAGATGGAATATGGTTTAACAAAAGAGTAACATCTTTTGTGGGAGCTGGAAGGTAAGAAGGAAGTTGTGCACAAGAATGTAATTCAGTTCATGATATAGATCAATAAGATAAGAGTTAGATTTGAAAGAATATTTAAGCAATCGCTTTTGTTTGTATTAATGCACAATAAAATTGCTACTAAATATTTAATTCTATTGTGATATGAAACAGATATATGGAAAATGTTCTTTACAAGAGTATGGTATTGTGCGAGACAAAGTACATTGAGAGGGGAGGTTGATGGAAGGTCCAAATCATACAGGAGTAGAAATTAGATGATGTATAATTGATTAATACAATTATATTATTGTTGATGTAAAACTATATAATAGGAATATAATAAGACATTTTATTTTTTGAGAGGGGGTTGCCCCTTCTCCCAACCTTCATGGATAGCCATGACCAAAGCTATCATGGAGGAGTGTCTGGTTTTTATTGTGTTTCTCATGATTTGTGGCTTAGTTTTAATTTTTGAATTATTTTTGTGTGCCTTTTGGTTTTTTAAATTCCAATTTTAAATTTATTTCTGCCATCATTTTATAATAACAATTTTTTAAAATATTATCCCTTGGTTTTAATATTTTTTTAGCTCGCTGCGCTGCGACCTAGCCGCGCCGTCTGCGCCCTCTTGTCAGCGATCTCCCTCATGGCGTCTGGAGGCGGCCCTGCGGCCCCTCCCCCCCTTCCCCCGGAGGTCGAAGCCTTCAAGGCTCTGGTTTCCACTTCTGGAAAGCGCCAGGTCTCTGGCCCGCAGCAAAAATTCGTCAAAAAGCTGGTCAATATTCCCAAGGTGGCCTTACCTGAGGAGGAAATATGCAGATCTGCTCTGAATCTTGCAGAAAAAGGCCTGATCGGACAGTTCACCGGTTTGTGGCCATCCCCGAGAGTTGTCGAAGAATGGGTCAAAAGGAACTGGCTACCTTTGGTAAACGAAGGAATCAAGATCTTTTTTGTTGGCAAAGGGTTCTTTGTTTTCCTGTTTGACAATCCAGAAGATAGAGGCCTGATCTTCAGAAACGGGCCATATTTCATGGGGCCCCAAGGACTCTACTTGAACAAATGGTCTACAGATTTCGACCCAGTGCAAGATGTGCCCAAGGCGGTTCCTGTTTGGGTGCGCCTCCCGCATCTTCCCCTTCATTGCTGGAATCAAGGCTCCCTACAATCCATTGGAAATGCTCTCGGAAAATACATAGACCAAGCCCCAAGGAAGGACCAGTATTCCTGTGCCCGGATCTGTGTGGAGTTCGATTTGGAAATAGGATTACCCGAAGCGATTCAGCTATCGGTGGCAAATTGGACACACATACAAGAGCTTGATTATGAACAGTTGCCCTTCAAGTGTCGTTTCTGTCACGAGTATGTGCATTTTGCTAGATACTGCAAAAAAAGAAGTGGGGAGACTTCAAAGAAGGAAAAAGAAGATCAATGGAAACAGACAAAGAAGACAACAGGTAACAGGCAGAGTAACAAAAACAAGGCTAAAGGGACAGAGAATAAAGTAGATAATGGAAGCACAAGTAACCAAAATGCCAGAAGCAGCGAAACAAAAGGTAATGAGGGAGATAAAAATTCCTTTGAAATCCTCATGCCTCCTTCAGATCCGCCGGAAGCAGGGGAAGAAGAACCACTACAGCAGGAGAATTTGGAAACCCTAGATCCAGGTAATACCCCAAGCACCATCCTAAGCAATATTTCTTCTCCATCATATGCAGAGATAATAAAAAAAAAGAAAAAATCAACAGAGAATATGGGATCATCAGATGATGAAACACAAGAAAAGTCAACAAAAAGGGTTGGACGAAGAACAAATAAGGAAACCAGAGAAGAGGAGTCAGAAAAACAAAAATCTCTCGCCAGTGAAGCTACTATCGAAATGACCCTAGGGAGGACTGTCAGGCCAAGGGCCTCCAAAGGAGGAGGGCCTACCGCTTCAAGCGGTAAATGATGCAGTTGATCTCTTGGAACTGTAGGGGTGTGGGTAATCCCAATAAGGCAGAGGCTATCAAAGACTTACTAAAGATAGAGACCGCGGACATCCTAATGCTCCAAGAGACCAAAGTAGAAGGGGAAGCCCTTCTAAACACCAGCGTTAAGAAATGGAAATTTGATTCAGGAAAGGCTGTTAGTGCAAGGGGCACAGCTGGAGGATTAGGTACTTTTTGGACAAAAAACTTCTCCCTAGAACGATTTTCAGCGACTCAACATTTGATTTTCACAGAGCTGCGCCACATTGTAAGTAACCTCACCCTCGCTCTGTTTAACTTATACGTCCCTATTCATTATGAAGAGAAGAGAGAATGCTGGAGGACACTTTGGTCACAGGGGCGGACCTGAACATAACTCTAGATCCCAAAGAAAAGAAAGGAGGGATCCAGTCCAGAGATCCTTTCATCAATACAGTGGGCAATTTGATTCTGCGTTGGGACCTGGTAGACTTCAAACCAGTGAAAGGCAAATACACCTGGACAAACAATAGAACCGGAGAAAATCATATCTCAGCCAGATTAGATAGGTTTCTTATCAGCAGTTCTTTAATGATGGACAACAGAATTGTTTTCACTAAAATTCTTCCAAAACTCACATCGGATCATAAGCCAATCCTCTTATGCCTAAAGGAGGAAGAGGATTTAGGCCCCCTCCCATTTCGTTTCAACCCTCTCTAGGCAGGCCAAGATGGGTTTTTAGAAACAGTTCAAGCAGCATGGATAACAGAAGTTATCGGTTCCCCAAGCTTTGTGTGGGAACAAAAATTGAAAAATACAAAAACAACACTCAAAGATTGGATAAAGAAATCCACGCAATCTCCCAATAGGCAGAGGAAGGAGGCAGTAATTCAATTGGAAGGAATACAACTTGAAATGGAGGAGAAAGATCCCTCTCCCACAGATTTAGCCAACGAAAAATCTGCTCAAAGGAATGTATACTGTTCTTTCAGGAATGAAGAGGAATTCTGGCGTTTAAAGTCTCAAAGCCTGTGGCTCAAATCAGGGGACAGAAATACCTCTTATTTTCATAGACAGTGCAGGGCCCGTCTCTCGCGCAACCACATATCAGAAATAACCAGTTCCAGTGGCCAGGTTTATAAAGGATTCTCTCAAATACAAGAGGCAACGGTAAATCACTTTCAGAACCTTCTTAGTGCTGAAAGAAATCGGGACGAGGAGGACGAAACAGAGTTTCTCACAGTCATCCCAAATCTAGTGAGCGAGGAAGATAATGATTCTTTGATGAGCCCAGCAACGAAAGAAGAGATACCTAGTATTGTTTGGTCCATGGATCCTGATAAAGCCCCAGGTCCCGACGGTTTCTCAATACATTTTTACAGAATTTGTTGGGAGATTATCAAAATTGACCTTTTCAGAATGATAAGAGGAGTCTTGAGGAAGGCAAAAGTGGGTGGTGGTACAAAATCTACATTCCTCGCTTTAATCCCCAAGGAAACAAACCCAAGATCCTTTGACAGATACAGGCCGATCTCCCTTTGTAATTCATCATATAAGATCGTGGCCAAGCTGTTGGCAAACAGAATCAAGCCTCTTCTCCAAAAACTTATCTCCCCAGCCCAAGGAGGATTTGTGAAAGGCAGACAGATCCTTGATAATGTCATCCAAATTCAAGAGGCCCTTCATTCCAGCTACGCACGGAAAGAACAAGGTATGATTATCAAATTAGATATGAGTAATGCTTTTGACCGTGTTAATCGTTCTTTCTTGCTCAGTGTTCTTGCAGCCTTTGGGTTCAGACAGGAATTCATAAATATCATCAAAGCCTGTATCGAAAATATCTGGATCGCCCCAATGGTGAATGGGAGACCAACTGAGTTCTTCTCCGCTACGAGGGGACTGAGGCAAGGCTGCCCTCTGTCTCCCTTTATTTACATTCTGATGGCGGATTCATTAAGCAGAAAATTAACACAGGAGCAACATAGTGGCACCATTCCTGGGATAAGAATCGTGCAAGGCGTATCTCCAGTGAACCACGTGCTCTTCGCCGATGATTCACTCCTGCTCGGCGGCACTTCCTTGAGAATTGCTAAAGCATTCAAGTCAATCCTCCAAAAGTATTGCAGTGTTACTGGAGCACTTATCAGTGAAAGGAAGAGTGCAGTTTATGGATGGAATTCCGATCATCAAACAATTGATAGGATAGCCAGTGAACTGGGATTCAAAGGATATGCAGAGTGGGACAAAATAAAGTATCTTGGCCTTCCGTTGATGATGGGATCCAATCGGAATAATCTGTGGGAGGAGGTAATTTCAAAGTTCAATAAGAAGATAGCTGCGTGGGGCGGAGTCTGGCTTACCTCAGGAGGCAAGCTCACTCTCATCCGGTCTGTTCTTTCAACTCTGCCTACTTTCCAAGCCACTTTGTTGTTGGCTCCAAGGCAAATCGCAGACCAGATTTCCTGTTTAATGCGGAACTTTCTGTGGAATGGTGGGAAGGGGAACAGTAATCGTTTTCACCTTGTTAGCTGGGAAATGGTGAAGCGCCCAATCGTTGAGGGTGGTCTGCAAATTTGAGACCCTCTTCAAGCAAATCTTGCGCTGGGCTGTAAACTTCTGTGGCAGCTAATTTCTGAGCCCACGCATCCAATCAGCGAGATCTTAAACTTCAAATATCTCAGAAATCGGTCGATCATCTCCTTCAACCCCGCTTCTTCACCTAAAGGAACTCTGGCATGGAGTCTCTGTTGTAAAGGGATTGAATTTTTCAGAACACATTTGTATAAAATCCCAGGTAATGGCAAAAAGACTTGGTTGTGGAGAGACCGAATCATGGGCCATCCCCCTCTCTCAGAATTAAATGAAATCGCAGATTTAAGAGTTTGGCTAAGATCAAGAGGAATCAGGAAAATCGATGACATCGCAGAGTGGGATGACGAAGGCAATTGGAAGAGCTGGATTCTGCCCATCATACCAGCGCACTTAAAAAATAAGTTAAACATTTTTACAGATGAAATCGCAGATTTTTCTCCTGTGCATAAGGATGAGGAAGATACTTGGGGTTGGGGACAAACAGGGGTCTACTCTGCCAAACAAGGGTACTTACAAATGCAAAGTAAAAAAGACTCCGTGCACCCAGAAGGAGTGTGGAAGCAGATCTGGGAAATCTTCAGCATTTCAAAGATCAATTTCTTCTTCTGGACCTTGTTTCACAACAAAATTCTAACTGGCGACAACCTTTGTAGAAGGAACATTGCCGGCCCTCATTGATGCGTGTTCTGTAAAAAAGCCTTGGAGACCTCAGTTCACATTTTTCTGGAATGTGAGTATCCTCAGAAGACTTGGATTAGCTTCTTGGCTGGTCTGAATGTAAGACCCCCAGTGAACTGTTCAATATCAGACATGTTCCTGTCTTGGAAAGCTAGATACCCCCATAGCATCGCTGCCAGATCCCTCTGGTACAAGGTGTGGACAACAGCTCCAAAATACGTGTGCTGGAAACTGTGGCTCTCCCGGAATGAAATAGTCTTTAATCAAATAGAAATATCAGCAGAAAATGTTGCTGAAAAGGCCAAGAAACTTCTAATAGAGACTTTGAGACAGTCCAATGTCAGAGATAACTCCTTAAGAGATGAAGAAAGAGCATGGTTGGGAGACTTCATTCCTACAATGAGTCCTTCTTCAATCACTCGCCCAAACCACAAGGAAAATTGGCAGATTCGAGACAATTTAGAAAGCTTCCAGAAGTGGTGGAAATCTCAAGGAAAATGCACTATCTTCTTTGACGGAGCCTCGAAAGGCAATCCAGGCAGGTCAGGAGCTGGGGGGGTCATTTATCTCCCGAATGGAAGTAAAGAGGATTTCAGTTGGGGACTCGGAATAAAACCAACAATCAGGCAGAAGTCCTTAGCCTCTTAAAAGCTTGTCAACTCGCCAGAAAAGGAAATCCAAAGGAAATCGCAGTGTATGGAGACTCAGAATTGTTGATCAAAGCTTTATTAAAAAATAAAAGGTTTAATGATCCAGTTCTGAACAAACAGATATTAAGAGTGAATAGACTCTTGAAGGAATTCCCTTTAGTCCAAATTTTTCATATTCTTAGAGAATTGAATTCAGAAGCAGATAGTCTGGCAAATATTGGATGCAATCTAGAAAAGAGCATGATAAGTCTAAACTCAGGAGAACCGAATATGGCAGCGATTCCTTAAAAGGGCATGTCGATCTTGTTAAAGCACAAAATGTTCGGCAAAGAACAGAAAATGTAACTCTTGATATGGCTCTGGCCACCCATTAATAAAATATCCGTTTTGGTTAAAAAAAAAAACAATTTTTTAAAATATTTATTTTGAAATTGAAAAATCAATAATATTTTCTTACCTTTTTTAATTAAGTGTTGTTTTCGTAATAGTTTTAAAACATTTTATAATAACAATTTTTAAATTATTTATTTTGAACTTGAAAGATTAATAATATTTTCTTACCTTTTTTTAATTAAGTGTTCTTTTCATAATATTTTTAAAATAAAATTGCTAACAAGATATTACTGCACTCTTTATGTAAAAAAAATTGATATATTTAATTTTTAAGCTTACATTTCAAAATTTAGTTTTTTTCATTTTAAAACTTGGATGTGTAGGGGTTCTCTTTATTTTAAATTTCCCATCTCAAAATTTAAATCTTAGCAATCATTGGAGATGCATTTAAATAATAACAATTGTGAAATTGCATTTAAAAATTTCCATGTTTGATAAATCTACAATTGCATTTTTAATAGAAACTAATTTTCAAAGTTATAAAATGTATACAAGCACATTTTTACATGCCAACTACATTTATGAAAATCACATTTAAAAAATTCAATGTATGTTTGATAACTTGGACACTTGTACTATTTAATTTTCAATTTGGCTACTTAAAATTTGATGCTTATACACACATTTACATACTTCAATGACATTCATAAAATTACATATGTGAACTTTATACAACCTCTTATTAAAATATGATATATTTAATAAACTAGAACTTTATAAAGAGAAGATTAAGTCTCTATATTTGTGTTGTGATGTGTTGTGTTGTGTTGTCTCTTGTTAGTGTCAATGTCAAATGTTAGGTTGTCGTTGTTGTGTTTGTGTATATAAGGTGATGCACATAACACTCTCTATTTAATTTGATTTAACTATTCAAAAATTGATGTTTCATAAACACATGCTTTTATGGCATTCATATGATATTTAATTTCTAATTTAGTTTTATCAAAACAATTTAAGTACTTTTGATTTTCTACACACCTACACTGGAAAAAAATTGTGTTTCATTAATTGTATGTTAAACTCTGATTTTTTCAAAAACTCGTGATTTTTTTATGAAATTTTCAAATCTAATGATTATATTGTTATCAAATTTATGTTTTAATATATTATAATGATGAGTTTTATATGGTGAATTTGTATTTCAAATTAATTTACATCCATTTGGAAGGGAGTGTATGATATCCAAATATATAATTGTAAATTGAACTATAATTTTATGAAGGGTTTGTCCTTTCTTTGTTTCTTGGTATGGGATGAATTTTTAAAATTTTAATTATAATGATTCTTCCTTTTTTTGGATGCATTTTTTTATTTTTCAAGTTAATCTAAGAATAGATTAATTTTTTTTGCCCTCTAGAAATGAATTTCTAAATTTATTTTTAACTTGATGATATTTTATTTTATAATTTTTTTGGCTTTCCATCAAATATTTAAATCTCAAATTTTTAATTTTTAATTAAACTAATTTATATCTATAATATAATGTATTTTAAATTAATTTGAGAGCTTGCATTTTAAAATCCACTCTTACCTTTTAAAAATTAATAACTTATTTTATATTCCATATTACAAGGTTTCAAGTTTAGATATATGTTAATGCAATGGGAAAATGGAATTTTAAATTAATATTTGATTTTGGACAAGTATGTACAAATACTCCTTAAAATTTAGTATATTTAATTATAATGTACTTTCAAAATTTGAACGTTTATCAAACACTTTTTACATTTTTATAATTGCTTTTAAAAGTTTTAGCCCTTTGTTTGGTATTTCATTTTTAGTTTCATGTTTTAAAATTTGATATTTGTAGACATATTTTTATAGACAAATTGTATTTAAAAATTTTCTGTGGTTAATTCTTTTATCAATTAATATGTACATTTAGAATTACAAAACTGCAAAAAATTAAATATTGTAAAGAAACTTGAAAAAAAAAAAATTGATGATTTCAAATTCTAAAATTTATATAAATCAAAAACTTTTAAATCATATGTTTTGTTATATTTAGTGTAATATGTTGTACCATGTTAATGCTTTATTTAAATGTTGTGGTTTCTCCATTTGGTTATGGGTGTAACACTGTGTGTTTTTACAAGAGTTTAAAATAAGTACTTGGAAATTTGATGTTAAGTGAACATTTAAAAAAATTGTGTATTGTATATTAAAACTATGTTTATTTATAAATAAAATATGTAAATTTTTTGTTGAAATGTTGAAATGTATAAATTTTTAATTAATTTTGTTGTGATTTTTGTATAGGATATTATGTGAATTTTGAATTAATTTGAATAAGTGTGGAAAGTTTGTGTATTTTAAAATGATTTAAATACTTTGAAATTTGAAGTTTGTGTTTTCAATTGCATATTAAGCTATGCTTTCACCAATACTCGAATATTATTCATGAAATGTTTGGATATAATAACTAATTAGCACTGTATCTTTTACAATATTTTAAGATAATGCAAGTACTTAGAAATTTGATGTTTGAGAAACATGAAAATTTAAAAAAAAAAATGTATTTTGTCTCTATGATATTATAATTTTATATTGTATATTAAACTATATTTGTTTGAAGTGTGTTATTTTTTTTGAAATGTTTAAATTTTGAATTAATTATGAATACATGTGTGAAATTTGTGTATTTTAACATAATTTTAGAAAGTTGAAATTTGATGTTTTGAGGTAGTGACTAGTTAAAAAAAATTGTATTTGATTTTATGGCATTTAGTTCTATAATTTTAAATTACTTATAGAGCTATCCTTTCCCTAATACTTTCATATTTTTAATGAATTGTTTAGATATAATAACCTAAGAGTGTGTGTTTTACAATAGTTTAAGGTGATGCAAGTATTTGAAAATTTTATGTTTGAGAGAGCATTAAAAAAAAAAGAGTGTGTTGTGTTAATATTTTATAATTTTATATTGAACTATATTTGTTTATAAAAAAATATGTGACATTTTCTTGAAATTTTTAATTAATTCTTTGGTGAGTTCTATATGGGATATTATATGTATTTTGAATTCATTTGAATAGATGTGTAAAATTTGTGTATTTTAAAATGATTTAAATACATTGAAATTTGATGTTATGGGGGAGTAACTTGTAAAAAAATATTGATTCAATTGTATGACAATTAATTCTATAATTTCAAATTGCATATTCAGCCATCCTTTCCCCAATAGTCTAAGATTTTCATGAAATGTTTAGATATAATAAATTACTATTGTTTGTTTTACAATAATTGAATTAATTTCAACTTAAAATTTGTGTATTTTAAAATAATTTAAATACATTGAAATTTGTTGTTTTGGGGGAGTGGCCTTAAGAAAAAGAGAGGTTTAGATATAACAAATTAGTAGTGTGTGTCTTGCAATAGTTTAAAATAATGTAAGTTATTGAAAATTCTATTTTTGAGAGACTTGCACTCTTAAAAAAATTGTTTTGTATTTGTATGATATTATGATTTTAAATTGTATATTAAACTATATTTGTTTATAATAAAAAAAATGTGTGAATTTTCTTTCAAATGTTTAAATTTTTAATTTATGGTATAGTGCTTTTTGTATGCTATATTATATGTATTTTGAATTAATTTGAATAGAAGTGTGTAGGATTTGTGTATTTTAAAGTAGTACAAATACATTGAAATTTGATGTCTTGGGGAGTGACTAGCAAAAAGATAAAATGCATTTTTGATTGTATCGCACTTAATTCTATAATTTTAACTTGCATATTCATTATGCTTTCCCAATAGTTTCCTGTTTTTTCATGAAATGTTTAGATATAATAAACCAACACTTTGTGTTTTACAATAGTTTAAATTAATGCAACTACATGGAAATTTGATGTTCGAGAAACATGAACATTTAAAAAATTGTATTTTGTTTGTATGATATTGTAAGTTTATATTGTATATTTAACTGCATTTTTTTTTTTTTTTTTAAAGATGTGTGAATTTCTATTGAAATGTTTAAATTTTTAGTTAATTAAGGTGTGAGTTTTGTAAGCTATATTATATGTTTTTTGAATTAAGTTGAATACATGCTTGTACAATTTGAGTATTTTAAATTAATTTAAATCCATTGAAATTTGATGTGTAAGGGAGTGTAACTTGTAAAAAAATTAAAAATGTATTTGGTTATGAGACATTTAATTCTATTTCCCATTTTCAATGAAATGTTTAGATATAACAAATATATAATTTGATTCTTTTAATTAAAATTATTTGTTTATACATATTAATTACCATTGTTTTATCCCCTCATGGAGGTGGATATTAGGAGTACCCATAAGGTTGGGAGGCTAGCTCAACACCCGGTTGCTTCATATTTCAATTTGAGAGGGTTGGTGGGGTGGCCAACCCATCCTATTCACCAAACATGTGAGCATTTCTTATTAAGTTGAAGAATATGGAAAGTCTTCACTCTAGTATGTGTAAATGGATTTTATGATGTGTTACATACTTCCCTCCTAGTAGATGGGATTATTTCTGGGGTCTTTTATTTATTTTTTGTTGAAGCAAGAGCATTACCTTCTATATCATTAAATCAACGAAAAATTTACATAATGTACGAAAGTCCACGCCACACTGTGGACAGAGGCAAAATAATGCTACCCCCCTCCGGCGAGCCCCTCAACCTAACAAAGATTATCGTCGAACCCTTGAAAGAACAAACAACGTTACGCTAAGCCGACAGAAGAACCAAAGAAGACCGCAGAATCTTCCATGCGCCTCCTCGTGTGACTTGCAAAATAAATCCAGCACATCCAATCACCATGTGCAATCCACCGGCTGATGAAGAAATCACCTGACGAAGACGAATGGTGTTTAACGGTGCATCCCCACCAAACTGCACGGTCGATCCTAACCGTTGATCTGCCCTGCGAAATCCAATGGTTGGGAGACATATCACATGGAACAAGGTTTCCAAACAATAGTGCGGGGGGAAGGCGGTGTTCTTTTCCACCCCCGAGCCATGTGTAGGATGCTGAATGGAATCGTTTCCAAATTGCATAAACCATTTCCTGCTTAAGGATCATGCGATCACCCGAAAACCACCATAGAAGTGGTTTTCCTTCCCGAAAAAGAAAATTATGTAACTTGAAAAAGAAAATGATGTAACTTGCGACTGTTAGAAAAGACATACTTCGCGTCCCTCGCATTCTTTCTTCTGTGCCTGTCCTGAAACCCTTGAATGTTGTGATCCTTACTACAGTGTGCCCAACGTGCACAATGAGAAATCTAGTTAACGAACACAGAGGTTTTTAGAGGCCGCCCGCCAAAGATCTGTTTGAAGAACAAAGGTGAATCATTTTGAGATTTAGTCATTTCCTGCCTTGGTTCTATTACGAAATACATCCATATCCTCTTTTTCTTGCTTGAGACAAAAATCCTTTAATCTGCGCTGTGGCAACTCCTGCCATTCCCTCAAAACCTCGCCTTCTATACAACGCACTCCTTGGTTGGCCATGATATCCGCCAGCTTATTGGATTTTCTTCTAACATGGTTGAAACTTAATCTGCGAAGACCAAGGAGGTGACTTTGAATTCTTTGGAAAACACGGATTAGCCTCATTGTTTTGAAACTCTCTCTGGCACTGCCCCAAAGCTAATTAGTTTCACAGAGTTAATGGTTAACTCGAAGTCCACTTTTATAATTACATTTAAGCGGTTTTCCTGCTTTAGAAACTCTAAGCATTGTTCCAAAAGCCATTAATTCTACCATGTTGTTGGTAGCTCTTCCTAAATGGCAATAGAAGTAAAAGATAATGCTTCGTTTGTCATCCCTTAAAATCCCTCAAAAACCAGTAGTTCCTAGGTTGCCTTTTGAAGTGCCATCAATGTTGAATTTCAAAAAACGCGTCGGAGGAGGACATCAAAAGTCCTCTGCATCATTTGTGATCACCTTCCTATCTAGGCCTTGACGGATGAGCCCCTCCATACCCAATTGTCTCAGAATTCGCAAATCGGCCTCTAAGGGAGGATTCTTAGGGTGATGACGAACTGTGGAGCCAATTGTCTCCTTTAGGTGTTTTCGTGTCAGCTCAAATAGTGGATGAGTGGGATTCTTTTCATCCTTGAATATTCTCTTGTTTCTTTCTTTCCACACATTCCATATAATGAAGCTTGGCGTTAGGGCCCAAGCCGAGGTGAGGAATTTATTGTCCAAAAAGTTTCTTCTCCAATTATTGAGGGTATTGATGATACTCCTTTTGTCCCTATCGATCTGTTGAAAAATGGTAGTGAATAAATCCCATAACGAGGAGGTGAAATGCAACTATTGAGAATATGCTCCATTGTCTCCTCTTCAGATTTACAGAGTTGCCATATCGAAGGCCCTAGAATACCCCTCTTCTTGATATTGTGCCAAGTTAAGATCTTCTTGTGATGAACCAACCACATGAAGAGTTTGGTCTTCATCCACCCTTGGTTCCTCCAAAGCTTCTTCCAGGTCTTATCCCGAACATGGGAATCCAGCACTAAGAGAATACCTTTTGCTTCCTTTCGGCTAAAGGTGCCCTTTTTATTGTTGCCCCATCTTATTTGATCCTACCCGCGTGCTACTAAGATCATCCTTTGTTCCAACATTCTCCTAAGTTCTTGTGCTTTTGTATTCAAGGGCCTATCATCTCTGCAATTAATGTTTCTCCAGATTCTCCACTTTTCTGTATTCTGAGTATGATCCGAGAAATCATTTACCTTATTTAAGCCTTGGGTATCTGTTTCATTTTTAAGGCTCAAAAAGTCCTCCTTTAACAATGTTGGTTCTTGTTGCCATCTATCCTCTGAGAAATGTGCTAGATCTCCCTCTCCGATTTCCCATAACCTTTTTTTTATACTAGGCTCCCATTCTCCTAGGCTTTATTCCAGATGTAGGACCCCTTTATGTTTCCAAACATTCGTATGAGGTCACTAGTTTGCCACACGCTGGCATATTTTTATTTCCACATACTTTCCCATTGAGCTTTTGGATCATGAACCCAACACCACCATAGTTTGGCCCCTAAAACATTATTGAGAATCTCCTGGTCATCCAAGCCTAGGCCCCCATAGTGCTTAGTCCTACAGAGTTTTTCCAATGAAACTAAGGCCCATTTCTTCCTACTCTCCTTGCCCCAAAGAAAGTCTCTTTGGATATTTTTGAATTGCTACCGAACTCCCTTTGGAGCAGGGACGACTGATAACATAAACACAGGGGTAAATTGTAGTACAACCTTTGTAAGAACCAACTTGTCGGTTAGATTTAAAGCTCTGATGGTCCATTTTCGGACCTTTCCCTGCATCCTATTGATTAATGGTTCACAAATGCTCTTGTGCATCAGTTTAACAGTTAGAGGAACTCCAAAATATTTAGAGGGGAGGGAGTCCCGTTGAGAACCTAGAATTTTGTAGATACTTCTCTCAATATAAATATTGGATTAAAGAAAAATATTTTTGATTTGGAGATATTAACTTCCATTCTTGTGGCCCTCACAAAATCATTCAGGATTTGTTTGTAGGCTGTAGCTTCTCTGACTGTGGGGATTCCCTGTAACATGGTGTCATCTACAAATCGTTCATAAGTTAGAGCCTCACCATTCTATGTTAGTTTAAGGCCTTTGATCTTACCCATTGCTTTAGCGTGCTTGATAGACTGACCAAGTCCTTCCATCATAAGGATGAAAAGAAATGGAGAAAGCGGGTCTCCTTCCGTGAGGCCTCTAGAAGGAATGAGAATCTTAGAGGGAGATCCATTCACCAATATTCAAAAGCTAGAGGAAGTCACTAGGGCTATAACCCATCTCACCCAGTTGTGATTAAACCCAAGGGCAATTAGAACTTTCTTGATGTAGGGCCAGTTCACCTTGTCATAAGCTTTGGCTATGTCGAGTTGCATAATGATACCAACGTGCCTCTTGCTAGTTAACGAGTGAACCACCTTGTGAGCTTGAATAATGTTATTTAGAATTTGTCTACCTTCCACATAACCTCATTGTTCCCCTAAAACAAATGAAGGAAGTAGAGGTTTGAGCCTATTGGCCACTACCTTGGATATGATCTTATATACCACATTGCATAAAGCTGTGGGTCTATACTTGTCGAGGTTTTGAGCGATGTCCTGTTTAGGGATTAGGGAGATGAAGGAGGTATTGAGCACTTTCAGAATAGTTATGTTCAACGTGGAATCCTCCACTACATTCAAAATATCTTTTTTAACTATATTCGAGCAAGCTTTAAAATAATCCACATTAAAACCATTGAGGTTGGGCGCTTTGCCATTCTGCATTTCTTTGAGGACCTGAGTGACCTCCTCTTCCGTTACTCGCATGTTAAGATTGAAATTGTCCTCTCTAGACACGAGCTTAGGAATGTGATTAGTTACTTCCCTCATGAACTGCTCTCTATCTGAATTGTTTCCCTGAGTTATGCCACAGAAGTACTGAACCAAAACAGTTTTTATATCCTCATGGGAGATATGAAGCTTCCCATCGTTGTCCTTGATCAAAGATATTGTGTTATGAGCTCTATTATCCATGGTGGATGTCTGAAAAAATCTAGTGTTACGCTCTCCTTCTTTCAGCCATTGAACTCTTGACTTTTTCCTCCAAAAGATTTCCTCATGTTTGCACAAATTCTCCCATTCTTGATGATTTCTATCAACTTGTTCAGTTTTGACTTTATCAAAGCCTTCCGCGATTAGAGCTTGGTTGAGTTCCTACATTTTGATTTCCACATATTTTTTTCCCACAAAGATGTTGCCAAAATCATTCTTGTTCTAATCCTTAAGCGTGACTTTGATGTGCTTTAATATTTTATGCAGAAGGAACATTCTTGTTCCTTGGATCTGCGAATCT
Source organism: Pinus taeda (assembly GCA_000404065.3). NCBI lineage: Eukaryota > Viridiplantae > Streptophyta > Pinopsida > Pinales > Pinaceae > Pinus > Pinus taeda. The sequence continues at coordinate 22,083 of APFE030402471.1, forward strand.
TTTGAACACCATTTTTCAATGTTGCTCATGAATTCTGAGTGGGAAAGCCAGATATTCTCGAATCTGAAAGCCCTATTCCTAGGAGCACCTATGCCCTTGATTTCGAGTTGAACCGGCCAATGATCTCAGACTCCAAAAAGAAGAACTCTCACTATTATTTCCTTATCTATAAGCATAAGATCTTATGAGGTGATGAATCTGTCTAATTTGGAGGCAACCTGAACCTCTCGTGATCTTTTATTATTCCACGTAAAAAGGCCATTGCTCGTTTTAGTATCAACAAGACATGAGGACTTTCGCTATCATCTGTAAATTCATGGGTTTATGGCCCATTGAAAAATCTCTACAAACGTGGGTCAAATATCACTGGAAACCTAAAGGAAGCATTGACCTACATCTTGGGTCAAAGGGATTCTTCACGATAGTGTTCACAAATATTTCAGATAAAGAAAACGTGTTTGAAAGAGGGCCCTACTTCTATGCAGCAACTGGCCTCTATATGTGGCCATGGATGATGAATTTTGTCCCGAAGCGAGAGACTTTTACATAATTACGAGTCTTGGTAAGGCTCTATTTTTTACCTCTTGATTACTGGCAAACAGAATCATTATCTGCTATAGGCAATAAATTAGGTCTTTTGCCAATGCTTCTGAAGCCACAAGAAGGGGAAAATACACTTCCTTTGCAAGGATATGTGTGGAAATGGATCTATTTGGAGCCCTTCCGGATGAGATAATCTTGGAATTTTTTGACGAAGAATGGGTGCAAATAGTAGACTATGAGCATGTTTCGTTGAGATGTCATAGATTCCATGAACATGGGCACCTATTGAAAGACTTCCCCCTCGATAAAGCAGAAAACAAGGGCAAAGCGAATACAATGAAGGACAATGATAGCTTTCACAAAGTGGTAAATAAACGAAAAGGATAACTCTATACGTAATTTAAAATTATAGAATTAAATGTCATAAAATCAAACACTTTTTTTTAACGAGTCACTACCCCAAAACATAAAATTTTAACTTTTTAAAATTATTTTAAAATACACAAATTTCACACATGTATTCATAATTAATTAAAAATTTAAACATTTCAAAAAAAATAACACAGTTCAAACAAATATAGTTTAATATACAATATAAAATTATAATATCATACAAACAAAACACATTTTTTTTTTTAAATTTTCATGTTTCTCAAACATCAAATTTCCAAGTACTTATTTTAAACTATTGTAAAAACACAAAGTGTTACACCCATAAGCAAATGCAAAAACCACAACATTTAAATAAAACATTAACATGGTACAACATATTACGCTAAATATAACAAAACATATAATTTAAAAGTTTTTGTTTTATATAAATTTTAGAATTTGAAATCATCAATTTTTTTTTGTTTTTTTTTTTTCAAGGTGCTTTATAATATTTAATGTTTTGGAGTTTTGTAATTCTAAATGTACATATTAATTGATAAAAGAATTAACCACAGAAATTTTTAAATACAATTTGTCTATAAAAATATGTCTACAAGCATCAAATTTTAAAACATGAAACTAAAAATTAAATACCAAACAAGGGGCTAAAACTTTTAAAAGCAATTATAAAAATGTAAAAAGTGTTTGATAAATGTTCAAATTTTGAAAGCACATTATAATTAAATATACTAAATTTTAAGGAGTATTTGTACATACTTGTCCAAAATAAAAAATTAATTTGAAATTCCATTTTCCCATTGGCATTAACATATATCCAAAATTGAAACCTTGTAATATGGAATATAAAATAAGCTATTAATTTTTAAAATGTAAGAGTGGATTTTAAAATGCAAGCTCTAAAATTAATTTAAAATACATTATATTATAGATAAATTAGTTTAATTAAAAATTAAAGAAATTTTGAGAATTTAATATTGTTTGTCTTAAAGCCAAAAAAAAAATTAATAAAAATAAAATATCATAAGTTAAAAATAAATTTAGAAATTCATTTCTAGAGGGCAAAAAAAATTAATCTATATTTAGATTAACTTGAAACATAAAAAAATGCATCAAAAAAAATGAAGGATCATTATAATTAAAATTTTAAAAATTCATCCCATACCAAGAAACAAAGAAAGGACAAACCCTTGATAAAATTATAGTTCAATTTACAATTATATATTTGGATTCCAAATGGGATGTAAATTAATTTGAAATACAAATTCACCATATAAAACTCATCATTATAATATATTAAAACATAAATTTGATAACAATATAATCATTATATTTGAAAATTTCATAGAAAAATCACCTGTTTTTGAAGAAATTATAGTTTAACATACAATTAATGAAACACAATTTTTTTCAAGTGTAGGTGTGTAGAAAATTAAAAGTACTTAAATTGTTTTGATAAAACTAAATTAGAAATTAAATATCATATGAATGCATAAAAGCATGTATTTATGAAACATCAATTTTTGAATAGTTAAATCAAATTAAATAGAGAATGTTATGTGCATCACCTTATATACACAAACACAACAACAACAATCTAACATTTGACATTGACACTAACAACAGAAAAAACAACACAGCACATCACAACACAAATATAGAGACTTAATCTTCTCTTTATAAAGTTCTAGTTTATTAAGTATAACATATTTTAACATGAGGTTGTATAAAGTTCACATATGTAATTTTATGAATGTCATTGAAGTATGTAAATGTATGTATAAGCATCAAATTTTAAGTAGCTGAATTGAAAATTAA
>APFE030402493.1:0-13354 GCA_000404065.3 Pinus taeda
TTACTTTACAAAAGGGGCCGAGGCGATGCCCACATGGTCTGAAGATGGTCACACGGCGACGCAGTTTATTTTCAATCATGTTATTGCTCGGTTTGGAGTTCCACAAGCCATTGTCACTAATCACGGAAATCATTTCCGCAATCACATGATGGTCGAATTAACAACCCAACTTGGACTTAGGCATGATAGTTCATCTCCATACTATCCTCAGGCCAACGATCAGGTCGAAGCTGTGAACAAGGTCTTGGTCACGATGCTTCAAAGAACTGTCGGCATGCATAAGTCTAATTGGAATTTGATGTTGTTTTCCGCATTGTGGGCCTACCGGACCTCAGTAAAGGATGCCACCGGCTTCACCCCTTTCCAGTTGGTATATGGGCTGGAGGCAACCCTTCCAATTGAGTGTGAGATTCCTTCGCTAAAGTTAGCCGTCGAGTTACTTCCCGAGACTACCCCTGCAGAAGAGCAGCTTCTTTACCTGGAAAGACTAGATGAGACACGTTGTCTAGCCTCCCTTGCCATCGAAGCTCAAAAGAAGCGAGTGAAAACTCACTTCAACAACTCAGTTAATCCTCTCTCTTTCGTTGAAGGTGACTTGGTCCTGCTCTACGATGAGGCTAATGATAAGCTTGGAGCAGGCAAACGTGAGCCAATGTGGCACGGGCCCTATATTGTAAAAATAGTTCTACAAAAAGGTGCCTATGAGCTGATTGATTACGAAGGCAATCCCCTGGACCGGCCCCGTAATGGGTTATATCTTAAAAAATATTACGCCTCAGTCCAGGCACTCTCTCATTTATTTTTACATGCATATGCCTTTTCAAGTATGTTTTGTGTGTGTGCGTGTTTTTTTGGATTTTTGTCTTAGTGAGCCGGCGTGATCGCTGCCTATTGTGTCTTTGCTTCTGAACAGATGTCTGGATCACCTTACGTTGGTTTCGCTAATGGTGCTTCCCGTAGCACTCGCAATCTGTCGTCTGCGGCATGGGTGATCTACGATCCTCATGGTGAGTTGGTAGACATTCAAGGTGTGTGTCTAGGTTGCACAACAAACAATGTAGCTGAATATAGCGCTGTAATTGAACTATTGGCCGAGGCGATTAACCTCGGAATCCGCTCGTTGCTTGTAAACTTGGATTCACAGCTTGTGGTTCACCAACTCAATGGACAATATTCCATCAGAGACCATCGCATATTAAGGTTGTATTTACGTGTTAAGTTATTGGAAAGAAATTTTGATTACATTACTTATCATCACATTCCAAGAAGACTTAATGTTGTAACTGATGCATTCGCTAACTATGTATTAGACAGACATTTGCGAAACATGTAAATTCATAAACATAAGAAGCATAAGATACAATAAAACACCATGTATATATATATATTAGGTGGCGCACTAAGGCACTCAAAAATAAATGTATGTGTCTCAAGTGTTCTCAGTACATCTGAGACATATGTCTCCCAAAAATGTCAGCAGTGGAAATGAAACCTAGGTGACTACTGTGGTGGGTCATGCTCTCTATAGACCACCGCTGCTCGTGCCACCCGCCTCAATAAGCGGTGCATCCTGGGTTCCACACCCACTGTATGAATCCGCGCAGCTAAAGGGACCTCCTCGATCCCCTGATAGTCCGGGATCCCTGCTAGCAACCCCTCCAGGTTGCGGATCACCGTCTCCACCTGGTCACCTCCCGCGGGAGCCAAAGCCAAGGCGCCAGCACCCTGATCTGCCCTCCGTGCCTCTGGAGCTAGGCCGAGGGGCCTCACAGGTCCTACATCTGCACAGTAAGGGCATATATTAAGACATGTACATGAAAAATACAAAAACATCATATAAATGAAAACGAAAAGATCGAGTGTCATACCTCCATCATCCCACTGCTCTCCCACAGGCAACGGCATATCCGGATCCCCTCGGAAGTCGATACCAGCGTACGGCCAGTCCTCGACAAAGATGACCTGGCTCTCTAGCCACTCTCTGAAACAGAGGCCCCAGGACACTGATCGTCCACCACCTCCGCGAGGCATGACTCTAGACCACTTTGTGGCGCTCATCTCCCGCGCATTACGTGGCGGGTCTAACACCATGGTCTGTAGCCGGAGGGCCGGCACCCGCTCAAACATCAATGGGAGCAGAAGAGAACCGTAACCGAACTGCTTCGACTCTCTGCGTCGACAGTTGTTCAGTTGTCTCTTCATGCTGTTCGTCACAGCCGCTGCCCAGTTAAAGATCGTGGTCTCTAAGCAATCTAGAGCGAGTAAGAGATTGGCCTTTGAGGCCTCATGGTTCGCTAGGCTCCCCGTTTCCCACGTAACCAGAAAAAGGATAGTACAGAGAACTATGTTGGCACGCTCACCGACACCCACCGATGGGATACTGCACTTCCCACTCCGTGTCTTGACCGCCTGTGGGCAGACACGAGCCATCAGCCGATGTAGCGTCTCGCCGCTAGGACGCTGCCCCTCCAGAATGGGCACCGGGCCTCGTCAAGACAACCCAGTCAAAAAGTAAATATCCGTAGAATCGAACTCAATGTCTCGACCCCGAATGGTGAATTTCCCATCCACTGGGTTCCATGCTCGAATCAATATCTCTAGCAAGTCTGGCTGGGCTCTCAGTCTCGGAGTGAGGAAAAACTTCAGCAAACCGCATGCCCGCATTGCATTGCGGCATCCGGCATCGGCAAAAGCAGCAACATCCTCGTTATCATGGTCCCTCTCCTACCAAGTAAATGCCATTATGCCCTAAAAAAGCACCCAAGACTCATTTAGAAACTTGCATGAGAAAGATAGCAATTAAATTTAAAAAATCAATAAGTCACGGCGCCAGCGCGACTGTTTCTAAAACAGTCGCGCTGGAAATGGCCGCCCTATGCATTTTTCACTGGGTCAGCGCGAAAGGACACGGGTTTTTCGCGCTGACCTAGAATGAGCTACATGTTGGAAAGCCCGATCAACATGGACCCGATAGGGAAATCTGCGCTGACCGAGAGCGCTCCAACGCGCAAAGAATTTGGCCAAATGGCCAAATCTTAAGGTCAAATTGCATAAAAACATAACCAAAATGAAAGGCAGGGCAAGAGGAACCTACCTGGAACAAACGGTCGGGAAATCAGCGTCCGGATGAGGAAGAATCAGCTCCGTCAACTTTGTAGTAATTCAACGTTCTCCAGAGCTCCAATGGTAAAATGGTAAAAATGGTTTTTCAAAACCTCCTATTTATAGTAAAATTTCTAAATTTGGTTAAAATTCCTTATAAATGTGGGTTTTGTTACTATAGTTTTGCCATAAACTCATCCAGATGTGGTGAATTATGTCTCAATGCATATTTTATTATGATTTTTCGCCGTATCGAACAGGTTTATGCGGGTATTTGTCATGTGCAGGTCCTCGAAACCAGCATGGTCGCGGTGGATTCTTATACACTTGGTCCAAAAAATGTCGTCGTTAAGCTCTTTTCCAACACAAAACAAGAAAAGATTGCCGAGCCCCCTCTCAGCTCGTCTAAAAGGAACGAGAGGCGGTCGTTTTAAAGCTCTTTTTTGACTGTTTAAAATAATAAAGATTGCCGGGTGTTTGTCGTTTCGCGCTCATTATTGGTTCTAAAACGACGTGGTATCGATCGCTTTTTTACTTTTTCAGGTCGATGTCACTATTTATGAAAAGTAATCCTCGGTCGTGATGATCGGGCGGTTCTTTCGAGCATCATTTTATACTTTTTCGGGCTCGAGAGACACAACTTTACGAAAAAGCACCCCCTGGAGGTTCCTTTTCAGTTGTCTTTTCAAACTCTCTAAACATGAAAAGACGCAGAGTTCTTCCTTTGTCAGACTCGTTAAAACTGAATGACATCGGGCTTCGTCGAAATGATGCTCTCCAAGCATATGCTATCCCCATCAAGCTTGTCATCCAAAAATAATCGGGGTACTCGCCAGAAATGGTGGGGGAAATAAAGGAACCGTAATCGTCGTCATCGGCAGTATGTCGCTCTTGAACATGGCACTGTTTGCATTCATGTCTGGGTGGGGACATCTCATCTCGCTTCTCTTTTGCCTTCATGGGTTCGGGTTATCTTATTTGGCCACTCATCTTCTCATTGTCCTTTCATTACGACCTCTGATCATTTGACCCCCAAATACTGCCAAATCCGTCATTGTGCCGCCGATATGTTCAAGAGACGTTGACCTCTGCAAGTATAACCTCCCTCTGATATTTCACGCGAAACAAACTTGTCTCTACCCGTCTCGCGTCGATGATGTGGGAAACATTATGGCCCACCTTCGACAAATATCACTTCCTGTCGACTTCAGCTCATTATCCAGGAGTGACCTAGAGACTCCCTTCAGGTACCTTGGGGCCTGCATGCCTTAATGGCAGGTTCTTCATGTTTGACGCGAGGTTTTCATCATTGGCCTCCGATCGAATGATTCCGCGGGTGTTCGACATCGGCTCATTTATTCACATGCCGTGGATTGTACCTAGAATACCTTGAGGACCATCATCATCATTGGTGGCCCCTCTCGTGTCTGTTAACAGCTCTCATCATTGGCTGGTAATCAGACGATGTTCAAGCATGTTCGACTTCGACACATATATTCACATGTTTGAACTTGTACTTTGTTCAGATTCGGATGGAGTGCAAGACCCTGGTTCTAGTCCATTGTGGACCAGGCTGCAATTTTGTGGGACATCATTACATGACTCATTGATGGATGGCTACGACCATACCTGAGTCCTCTTAAGGATGGCTGCGCCCATACCTCTTATCATTATGGTCTCTTCAGCTGGGTGGCTACGTCCACGCCACAAACCTTTTTTCCATATGTCTTTTGGATGGCTGCGCCCATGCCTAGACTACATGTAATTGAAATATCAGTTGTATTCGCCTACAGGTTCTCTCCGGTGGTGTTCCAGTCCAGCAGTCTTGTAAAGCATTTCACCCCTCCCACTCTCTCGGGCTTCATGCTTTAGGGGGCATCTATTACACAGTAAAATGTCACTGCCATCATGCTAGTCTCCCTACTGTGTTGTGAAACCACATTCACCTGTGCTCATGCTCCTCAAAATGGCTAAAAAACCCTCTTTGCCTAAGTTAAATAATCATCGCGTCTGTTTATTGAATAACCGCGCTGACAGGTGGAGGCCAGTGTATCTGATGTGCTGCCAGCATGGAAGCACACGTCTTTTCCGCGCTGGTCCCATTTTATGGACAGCGCACCCTCTGTTTGCCCTGTTGAGCGCTGACCAGACCTCCTCTGTAGTTGATCTGCGATGTCAGCACGCCAGCTCAGTGTCTCACCTGCGCTGATCCTATTTGGGCGAATTTGTTCTAACAACCAACCTTCCAGATCCCTCCAGACTTGGTTGTTAGCATTGTTGAGGTCGCCATCCTTTCTCTGGCATGTCTGTTCGACTGACCATCCACTTATCTTGGGGGAAAGCTCATCCTTTAGCTATTCATGGAGACTCCTTCTCCTTTATAAGCCTCCTCCATTTCCCATGAGCAGCTAGTTTGGAACATATAGACTTTGATTGAGGAATTCTTAGTGCATTAGTGCTGCTCTTTGTAGGCATTTGGTGTGTTGTGTGAGGATTGCTTTTGAGCTTGAGGAAGGTTATGAGCTTGTTGCCTTGTATGTGAGAGAGAGACCTCTTTGACTTGGGAGATTTGCTTCAAAGGTGAATGCTTGGAAGACATGCTGGCTGGACCCTCTAGAGAAGGACTCAGCGTCAGGACTTCGGTTGTACCTTACTCTATTTTCTGATTAATAAAGATAGATGACCACTCTTATGGTTCCATTTCCATTTGTCCTATGAATGATTAATGTAAATTGTATCCTTCCTGACTTATACATAGTTGTTTTTAGTAGATTTTACGCCCGTGTTTGCTCTCTCTTTGCTTGTGCAGGTGTTCGTCCGTGGGGATAGCGGAGAATTGTGATCGGCTGGAGCGAAGGGGCGAGAGGATCATCTCTTCGACAAACATAGTGTTGGAATCCAAGTAGGTTTCTCTTACCCACTTGTTAATTACAACTAGGAACGTGCGGTGTGGCATTGTTTGATTGTTGCTAGACCCCCTTTGGGCTAGTAGGGATCGCCTCTATCCGTAGAGGGGATTTACCTCTCCAACACAATGCTTCCGTCATTACATCTTGTTGCGTACTACAACAGTGATCTCTGATTGCAACCCAATGACGTACATTTTGTCACGTCAGCTGCTGGGGGGCAAGTACTCGAAGTGGATTGTCATCCTCCAAGAGTTCGACTTGGCATTCACTACTGCCAAGTCTAAGAAATCGCTTGTCTTCGTTGAATTGTTGTGTTCTTTGCCATCCAATGCCTCCTCCTCTCAGTTAAAGGATCACATTCCAGATGAAACTCTCTTCCTCATCAGCACCCTCGATCCCTGGTACGGGGATATCATTGTCTACTTACAGATGTCCTCTTTTCATCCTAAGACATCCAAGGATGCTCGCCGATAGATCCACCATCAAGCCCAACCATATCGCATCGTTGGGGACACCCTGTACCGTCTCGGTGTTGATTCTATTCTTTGCTGATGCTTAACTCTCGAAGAAGCCGAGAGAGTTTTAAATGACTGCCACTCTCGTGCTTGTGGTGGTCACATGTCCAGATATGCCACTGCACAAAAAATCCTCCGTGTTGGTTACTTTTGGCCCTCCATTTTCAAGGATTGTATTCTTGCCGTCCGTTCATGTCATGAGTGCCAAATTTACCAACGGAAGATGCGTGCGTCCCTTGCTCCACTGCACCCCGTTGTTACCGTCAGTCCTTTTGCCAAATGGGGCATCGATTATATGACCTGTAACCCTCGCTCAGCTGGGGGGCATGGGTACATCATCGTTGCTATTGATTATTTCACAGAATGGGCCGAAGCGATGCCTACATTGTCTGAAGATGGTCATACCGCAGCACAGTTTTTGTTCAACCATGTTATCTCGCGGTTCAGAGTCCCTCAAGCCATCGTCACTGATCACGAAAAGCATTTTCGTAATCACATGATGACCGAGCTGACAACCCAGTTGGGCCTATGACATGATAGTTCAACTCCATACTATACTCAAGCCAACGGTCAAGTAGAAGCTGTGAACAAGGTCTTGGTTATGATACTTCAACGAACCGTTGGCATGCATAAGTCCAACTGGCATTTAATGTTGTTCTCTACTTTGTGGGCCTACCGAACCTCTGTGAAGGATGCCACCAATTTCACTCCCTTCCAGTTGGTTTATGGACTGGAGGCTACCCTTCCTATTGAGTGTGAGATTCCTTCGTTAAAGTTAGCCGTTGAATTACTCCCTGACACTACTCCGGTAGAATATCGCCTTCTTTACTTGGAGCGGCTAGACGAGACTCGTCAACTAGCCTCCTTAGCTATTGAAGCACAGAAGAAGCGAGTGAAAACTCACTTCGATAACATTGTTCATCCTCGCTCTTTTGTTGAGGGAGACTTGGTCCTGCTCTACGATCAAGCTAACGACAAGCTACAGGTAGGAAAATTCGAGCCCATGTGGCACGGGCCCTACATTGTGAAAATAGTTTTGCAAAAAGGGGCCTACGAGCTTATTGATTATGAAGGGAATCCCCTGGATAAGCCCCGAAATGGGCTTTATTTGAAAAAATATTATGCATGAGTCCAGGCACTCTATTTTTGTACATACGTGTGCTTTCAGCAAGTGTGTTGTGTGTGCATGTTTTCATGTTTTTGTCTTGGTGTGTCGGCGTGATTGCCGCTTATTGTGTCTTTTTGCTTCTTGGACAGATGTCTGGATCGCCTTACATTGGTTTTGCTGATGGTGCCTCCCGTAGTACACGCAACTTGTCATCTGCAGCATGGGTGATCTACGATCCTCATGGTGAGTTAGTAGACCTTCAGGGGGTTTGTCTAGGTTGTACGACAAACAATTTTGTGGAGTATAGTGTTGTGATTGAATTACTAGCTGAGGCAATTAACCTTGGTATTCGAACATTGGTTGTGAACTTGGACTCTCAACTTGTCGTCCACCAGCTCAACGGGCGTTATTCCGTCAGAGATGATCGAATCTTAAGGTTGTATTTACGTGTTAAGTTGTTAGAAAGGGATTTTGATTTCATTACTTATCAACATATTCCAAGATGACTTAATACGTTAATCAATGCATTAGCTAATTATGTGTTGGACAGGCATTTGCATAACATGTAATTCAAAAATAGCATAAGAAGCATAAAACACAATAAACCATATAACATATGTATATATATATATGTGTGTGTGTGTGTGTGTGTGTGTGTCCAAAATGTTTGCACCACGTGCATCATCAAAAAATAATACATGTTTGTCTTAGTACATCCGGAGACAACATGTCTCTCAAAAATATGCATAGAAAAGAAAGCCTAGATATCTAGTCTTGGTGGTGCTCATGGTAGCACATCACAACTCACACTAAACATCTCAGGAGTCGGTGGATGCGAGTCGGCACCCCCACCGTGTGCCTTTGGTACGCTAGCGGGACATCCGCTAGCTGAGCGTAATCCAGAATCCCTCAAGTGATAGCCTCAAGGTTCTGAATGAGCTCTCCTCTATCACCACCGTCCTCCTGAGGATCCGCTGCTGTTGCCTGGTGTCTCCTTGCAATGGGAGACATGCCAGCTGCACGCTCCGGGCCGACATCTGCATATGCATATAAATGTTATTAGAGCAAGCATGTATTAACAAAAAAATCATAAAAACATAAAATCAAAAAATGAGGTCATACCAATATCCTCGTCCCAGTCCTCTCCCTCTTGCAGAGGGAGGTCAGGGTCTCTGATGAATTCTGTCCCCACATACGGCCAATCCTCCACCACAATCAGTTAGTGGCAAAGCCACCCAAAAAACTCAGGTCTGAACGATATCTGTTGACCGCCACTCCCTCTCAGCATCAGTGCCGCCCATCAAGCCATCCTTGGCTCTCGAGGTGCCGAGTCAAGAACAAAGGCCCCTTGGCCCTGGAAGATTGGCACACGTTCCAAGAAGAACATCACTAAGATGGAGCTGTACTTGAACTGTTGCAGCTTGTTGCGCTTAGCCTTCATTAGCCGCCTCTTCATATTGGTCGTCGCAGCCAACGCCCAATTGAAGACCGTCGGGCTAAGGCACTCTGTCGCTAATATCAGGTGGTTCTTCGTGGCTTCGTGGGGTACCTGTGCCCCCGCAGCTCGTGTGATGGTAAATATTAAAGCTCTGAGTGTCAGGTCCTAAACAGTGGGGATATCTACTTTCGAGCTGCCTGACCCATACCTTGCCCCTGGGCAAACTCGAGCCTTCACCTCTTCCATCTTCTCCCTGGATGGCCTACTACCAGTCAATCGGGGCACCGACCCTCTACGCGACAATCCAGTGAGGAAGTAGACATCAGATACATCTAATTCCAATACTTGGTCCCGTATCTGGAACACCTGTTCCTGTACATCCCATAAGTTGATCAGATACTGCAAGAGCTCTCGCTGAGCTCGTAGATAGGACAGTAGGAAGTATTTCTTGAGCCCACAAGCTCTGAGAGCTTCCATGCAGTCCTCATCCACTAAGGCAAATGTGTCCACTTGGTCGTGTTCTTGTTCCTTCCATAAAACTACCATTTTCACGTATTTCCTTACAATCACAAGCCCAAAACATTGAATTAGATCCTTGTGTAACATAAAAATGCAGTGAAATCATTTTAAATTTGTTAAAATTTAATCAAAGAATCCACGCGACCGTTGGTGCGACTATTTCTAAAACAATCGCGCCCAAGGGCACGAGCCTTTAGGGAAAGTTGCCCCATTGGCACGGGTCCGTGCCCGAAACTCGTGCCAATGGGCGCAAACCTCATTTTTTAAATCCCCTCCATGGAGGATGATAAACTAACCTAAAGAAAATTTGAAATAGATAAAAATGGAGTAGGGGAAGAGACCTCTTACCTCGCACTGACGACACTCTGAATGGTCAGCTGGATTTGTCGCAGTCGTCGCTTGAAGATCCCACACCAAAAGCCCTAATGTCGCTCTCAAGAGGTAAAAGTGAAAAGTAATTTCTTGTTTTTACCATTTTCACCCATTTTATAACTTTTTGACCCTCAAATAGGTTTTAAAATTCATTTTATGAATATTTTAATGTATATTTGTGTTGAAAATGGATTTTACGCCGTTGTTTGTGCAGCGACAAGTGTTTGTGTGGCTTAGGTGATGGAACGATTTGTATTTTATACTTTTTCAGACTCGGTAAATCCACGAAAAACTCACTTTGGAGTCATCTTTTTGCTCTTTTCTGACTCTCTAAATGTGAAAAGAACGCCGAGTTGTTCCTCCAACTCATTAAATGTAAAGGAGAGGCGTTCGTCTTTAAACCCTTTTCCGACCATGTAAAAAACGAAAAGATTTTCAGACCCTTGTCGTTTTAGGTTCGTTAACGGTTACGAAGCGACGTGGTTTCGATCATTTTTTTACTTTTTTAGACTGAAATCACTACTCATGAAAAGTACTCCTCAGTCGTAATGATCGGGCGGTTCTTTAGAGCATTGTTTTATACTTTTTCGGGCTTGAGAGACACAACTTTACGAAAAAGCATACCCTTGGAGTTTACTTTTCCGCTGTCTTTTTAAACTCTCTAAACATGAAAAGATGCCAATTTCTTCCTTTGTCAGACTCGTTAAAACTTAATGACATTGGATTCCGTCGAAATGATGCCTCTCAAGCATATGCTATCCTTGTTAAGCTTGTCATCAAAAAATAACCGAGGTACTCGCCAGACATGGTGGGGAAAAAGGAACCACAATTATTGTTGCGTGAGCAGTACGTCGCTCTTGAACATGGCACTTGTCTTCATTTGTGTCTGGGTGGGAACATCTCATCTTGTTTTTACACTTGCCTTCGTGGGTTTGGGTTATCCTGTTTGACCTCTCATCTGCTCATTGCCCTGTCACCATGACCCCTGATCATTTGATGTCAAATACTGCCAAGTCCACTGTCGTGCCGCCAATATGTTCAAGAGAAGTTGACCTCTGCAGAATATTCAACCTCCTTATGATACCTCACATAAAACATCTTATCCTTCTCTGTCTCGTGTCGATGATGTGGGAAACATTATGGCCCACCTTCGATCAAGGTCACTTCCTGTCGACTTCAGCTCATTATCCAGGAAGTTGACTTAGAGACTCCCTTCAGGTGCCTTGGAGCCTGCATGCCTCAATGGTAGGTTCTTTGTGTTCGACACGAGTTTTTCATCATTGGCTTCCGATCGAATGATTCTATGGGTGTTCGACGTCGGCTCACTGATTCGCACGCCGTAGATTGTACCTATAGTACCTTGAGGGCCATTGTCATTATTGGTGGTACCTCTCGCGTCTGCTAACAATTTTCATCATTAACTGGTAATCAGACGATGTTCTTGCATGTTCGACTTCGACTCCCATATTTGCATGCTTAAACTTGTACTTTGTTCGGGTCGAGATGGAGCGCAAGACCCTGGATTTTGTCTGTTGAGATCCAGGTTGCAATTTTGTGGATTATTATAATCATTACATGACTCACTAACTAGATGGCTGCGACCATGCTTGAGTCTACTTATTGATCCTCATTGGATGGCTGCGCCCATACCTTGGATCCAGATTTTTATGTACTCTGCTATGGATGGCTGCACCCGTACCACATACATCATGTACTTGAGATATCAGTTGTACTTCTTCATGTAGGTTCTCTGGCGACAGTGTTTTCAGTTGGCCATGTTCTTGTAAATCATTTCACCCCTCTCTCTCTCGGGCCTCATGCTTTAGGGGACATCTGTTACATAGTAATTTGTCACCATCCCTATTACCCCTTCTCCCGCACATTCGAGGACTTATTTCGGGACCTCTGGGAAGCGACATAACTTGAAAATACTTGCATTGTATCCCCTTGTGTATGTACTTCATATTCCCTAAAGACACCTTCTGCAAAATACCCATAAAAATAGCCCTTTTTACATTGGCGTTGTTCCACATTGTATCACTCGCGCCAATGGGGGAAATCCTCCAAAGAGGGCGTGCTAGCTGGCGCTCTGTCTCAGAGTCGCACTCGCACCAACCCAGTTGGGTAAAGTTTTTAACAAACCAACTTGCGAAGGTTCTTCCTAACCTATTCATGAACTAATTCCAACTTGAGTTAGTTCAGTTGGGCTTCAAATCTCCATAGAAGGGAAGTAGTTCTCCACCTCTCATGGAAGCTTCCTAATGATAAGACCAATCCCATGAATCTTGTGGATGATCCTAACTCCTTCTCCTTCTCTATATAAGCTTTTCCTTTTGCCTTTGACAAGTTAGTTAGTGATTCTACTCTTCAAGCTCCAAATTCTAAGTCCCAAAGTCTGAGAATTTCTAAGATCATGCTACAAGAGGCCTTCTTCATCCCCATAAGGCTAAATCTTAAATGACGAGATTCTTGTCCAAGTAACCAAGGAGAGAGAGGCTTGTTCCCCATTCCCATGTACTTGAGATATCAGTTGTACTTCTTCATGTAGGTTCTCTGGCGACAGTGTTTTCAGTTGGCCATGTTCTTGTAAATCATTTCACCCCTCTCTCTCTCGGGCCTCATGCTTTAGGGGACATCTGTTACATGGTAATTTGTCACCATCCCTATTACCCCTTCTCCCGCACATTCGAGGACTTATTTCGGGACCTCTGGGAAGCGACATAACTTGAAAATACTTGCATTGTATCCCCTTGTGTATGTAATTCATATTCCCTAAAGACACCTTCTGCAAAATACCCATAAAAATAGCCCTTTTTACATTGGCGTTGTTCCACATTGTATCACTCGCGCCAATGGGGGAAATCCTCCAAAGAGGGCGTGCTAGCTGGCGCTCTGTCTTAGAGTCGCACTCGCACCAACCCAGTTGGGTAAAGTTTTTAACAAACCAACTTGTGAAGGTTCTTCCTAACCTATTCATGAACTAATTCCAACTTGAGTTAGTTCAGTTGGGCTTCAAATCTCCATAGAAGGGAAGTAGTTCTCCACCTCTCATGGAAGCTTCCTAATGATAAGACCAATCCCATGAATCTTGTGGATGATCCTAACTCCTTCTCCTTCTCTATATAAGCTTTTCCTTTTGCCTTTGACAAGTTAGTTAGTGATTCTACTCTTCAAGCTCCAAATTCTAAGTCCCAAAGTCTGAGAATTTCTAAGATCATGCTACAAGAGGCCTTCTTCATCCCCATAAGGCTAAATCCTAAATGACGAGATTCTTGTCCAAGTAACCAAGGAGAGAGAGGCTTGTTCCCCATTACCAACAAGCTTTGCAAGGCATGTGTTGCTGATCACCCAGCCAAAGGAGGATTTGACGTCAGAACTATGGTTGTATTCT